>CAWUFW010017430.1:0-262270 GCA_963921515.1 Calotriton arnoldi
GGGGTATGCACAGGGACACCAAATGTGCCCCCAGTGCAGGACTTCAAAGCACCCGAAAGTGCTCCTGCCCAGCCCCAATACACATTATCCTGTCTGGGGAGGTGGTCACACCTCCCTGGGACAGGAAACCTATTGTCCAGGGCCTCCCCTGCCGGAGTTTCATCCAGCAGCAGGAGGCCAGACTCGTGTCTGTGGCAGCAGCATCCATTTTGTGATGCCAGGGCTCTGGAAAGAAGTTACCGGACTAGTCAGAGTTAACATGTCTTTCCCTCTAGAAGGGTGGAATGCTACCCCCGCCGCCAGGATTGGCGGGGGGTAGTATTCCAAGATGTTTGACACCAAACACGACATGTTTAGGTGCAGCCATTCCAAAGTTAGCATTTTACCGCGAGGATATAATGCGCTTAAGAGTATATGGTCAGGCTGCACTACAAACAGCATCAGAGATGGTCTCCGAATGCTGCAGAGGGGCCCTGCTCATGCAGGGGCACCCTCTCACATAGGAACCATGCACTCTGCCTTTAGGATTGATAAGGCCTGCCTTAGGAGTGACTTATAGGTTTATATGTGTGTATGTATTTAGTGATATAGGTAACCTATATCACAGTAAGGGTGCATGCACCACCTTACCCAGGCTGCAGTAGCAGACCTGTGGTGTCAGTTTGGATGGCCTTCCAGGGGTGGCATAATACATGCTGCAGCCCCTGGCAGGCCTCTGAGGTACCTATGCCCTTGGTACATAGTATACCATATACTAGGGACTTATAAGGGCACTCCAGATTCCAATCAGAGATGTGCCTAAGGCACATGGAAACCTTTTACAGAGAAAGCAGATAGACTGGGGCCCTGAATAGCAGGATCCCAGTCCAACTAAGTCATAAACCAGCAAAACACCATAAAAAAGTGGGGGCAACCATATAGTCAGATTCCACCTTCCTACATAACCCCCAAACGAAACGAGATAAGGCTAACCTTGGCCAGTTGAGCCTTCATTGACTAAGTGGTCATATAAGGAAGCACCTGCACTAGCATGGTTGCCCCCTGTCTTATGGTCCACTAAGCAATCCCTCACCCTAAGGGTATGAGAGGGTCTCCACCATGGGGAATCACTACCTGTGGTGTGCTTAGGTAAAGTACAAGGCTGGTGAGGTGTCTGAGTAGGGAAGTGAGGCCCTAGGAATGTTGGCCTCAGCTTCCTCAGATCACTGGTCACCAGGTATGCCTGTCTTTCCATGACTGAGTTGCACTTTGCTCTAAGGGTCAACCTTTGGCTGCCTACAGCTGGGGGTTGGGTCCCTTTGGATGGACTACTGGAGGGACAGGGCAGGTTTGGAACCTTCAGGTCCCAGGTTTGCCCTTGCCTACCAGAGTCCTTCTGGGGAGGTCCCTACATAAAGGCATGGGGGATCCCTCAGTGTGTAGAGGAGTTTTCACCTGGCTAGGGCTACTAGACTGGGTGCCCCTAATCTGCTGATGGGGGCTTCCTCTGGACAGGGGGCCCTGGGGGTCCACTGACCTCCCTGACCTCTGCAGCCCTGGGCTGACTGAGGCAGGGTCGAGAGGGGCAGGTTACCTGCTCCAGACTGGGTACCACCTTGGAAGGGTCCTCTGCCATTAGGGGTGTGGCCAGGCCAGGCCTGACTACCTCTGTGGCAGTTCCTTCACTAGGGGTAGGGTCAGTTCCCTGAGGAGGCTGACCCTTACCTACTGTCTGGGGGAAGAAGACTTTTCTTCAACCCTTGTGCTCTCTTTTGGGGGAGAGTGGGCCATTCTTTCAGGCTCCATCTCTCCAAATTTTTGGGCTGGGGCTGTGGCCATCACAGCCCCACTAACCTTTACAGGGACGCCCAACATCCTAAGATGGGTTTGGTGTTCAACTTCAGCCCAGGCTGAAATTTCCAAATCATTGCCCATCAGGCAATCTACAGGTAAGGTGGGGACACTGCCACTCTCTTTGGGCCTGTGACCCCTCCCAGCTGAGATTGACTATGGCCATGGGGTGATCTGTTCTGACACCATCAATGTTGGTCACCTGGTACTTAAACTCAGGTAAAAACTGGTGAGGGGGGACTAGTTTCCCTGCCACCATGGTGACACTAGCCCCTGTGTCCCTAAATGCCACAGCTTTCTGACCATTAATTATTGGCTCCAATCTGTACCTGCCCAACGCTGTGGGACCCATGGTATAGGTGGCAAATCCTATACCACCATCAGAGTCAGAGGAGTCTGTTGAGGGGTCCCTGTCTAAACTAGGGCCCACCTCTGTTCCTCTTGCAAAAGCACCCAACTTTTGGGTGCACTACTCCCAACTGGAGGATTACTACTGGTAGTACCAGGAGGGGTGGTAGTAGTTGTGGGAGGAACATTTTCTTTATTGCCAATCCTGGAGCAACTGGGATCAGTTTTCCAGTGCCCAGGCTTTTACAGACATGGCAATATGGTTTCTTTTCAGGAGAGGAAGGAGTTTGGGACCCACCCCCAGAAGAGGAATTTTGGGGCCCTGTAGGGGACTTATCCTTAGATTTATCCCCACCTTTCTCTTGGGACTTAGTAGAATCTTTCTTCTGGTCACCACCCTGATTTCTAGTTTTTACTCTGGTTCTGACCCATTTGTCTGCCTTCTTTCCCAATTCTTGGGGAGAGGTCAGATCAGAGTCCACCAGATACTGGTGCAAAAGCTGGTTTTGACAATTATTAAGGATCTGCTCCCTCATAATCAAATTGTACAATCTTAAAAAGTCATGCACTTTGTTGCCATGTATCCAACCTTCCAGAGCCTTTGTAGCACAATCTACAAAATCAACCCAGTCTTGAGTCTGAGTTTTTTGGCTGTCTCTGAACTTCAACCTATACTGTTCAGTGGTTAGGCCAAACCCATCTATCAGAGCACTCTTCAAGACTGTGTAATTGTCAGCATCCTCTTCTCTTACAGTAAGGAGCTTGTCTCTACCTTTGTCTGCAAAGGAGAGCCACAAGATTGCTGCCCACTGCCTCTGGGGGACCTTCTGAACTTTACAGGCCCTCTCCAGTGCAGTTATCCATTTGTGGATGTCATCCCCAACTCTGGTAGGGAGGGACAATCTTGTTTAGGTTTCTATGGTCATAAGACCTTTCCCTATCTCTAGGGATATTGCTGCCACCATGGGACTCTAGTCCCAACTTTCTTTTCTCTCTAAGGAGATCTAGGGACTCCCTGTCTAAGGCTACTTGCTTCCTTCTGAGTTCAAGCTGAGCTTTCTCATATTGAATCAGCCTCTTTCTTCTCTCATGAGAGGATTCCCTCCTATGAGATGAGACAGAGCTCCCTATTGAGGTGCCAGAGTGGTTAGACTCCTGAGAAGAAGATCTAGACCTTCTGGGCACACTCACAATCCTTCCTGGGGGACAAAGGGTGCATCATTCTGATCCCCCTCTTCCTCCTCCTCAGGAGGGGTTGGATTATCCAGGTCAGGGTCATTGTCACCCTCCTGGCCAGTTTCAGAGGGGGCTGGGGGTACTGGTACCCCTGGTCCCTTCCTCATCTTCTGCCCCACCCTCAGCTCCTACCCCTTCAGTCCCCAAGGGCTTACTAAGGTCATAAGCCACCAACAACTCCTTGAGGTGTTGGGTGGTGGGGCTTTGGCCTGTCCTTATTTTTCTCAAGTTGCATAAAGCTCTCAATTCCAAGAATGGGAGTGTATCATACTTGGAGGGTGGAAGCTCAATGGCTTCCTGCAAGGATTCTTTGGATCCTGCCCTTAAAGACATTACTAGTGTGGTGTGGTGTATGCACTACCTACTCTAGTGTGGCCTACTAAACTCTCTTGAGTTGTAGAAAGGGTTGTGCTATCCCTTAACACACAACTCTAAGTTCAGTAGAACTTACTGTATTCTAAGCTTAAATTATATGTACCTTAGGTACCTTTAGTGGTTTTCAGTTGATCAATTCAATTGAGATTATCTGGTAAAACAATAGCAAGCTGGAATCCCACACGCTGCACACCAATGTGAGAAGTTGGCCTGGTATATGCTGTCCACTAATTATAGTGGGCACCTTGCACCAGTCCAAACAACCCCTTATTGGAGATAGGTTAAAGACAACCTTATTGAAAGCTATCCTAGTGGTAGCTATGGAGAGCAGCCTTCAGGCTAAGTCTTGAAGGAATGTAAAGCAGCTTGTTTTACCAGTTTATAATCTCTTGAGTGATCAAATGAAAGAGCACCACACCAGGTATATATTCAAAATATATGTATTTATTGCTAAACACACCCTCTAGTCTCTTTATGAGGCTAGAGTTTGAAGTACATAAGTTAGAAGTTATTTAAACACAGTAATAGCACAAATACACGTTTGGGCCCTAGGGGCGTACCAAACCATATACCAATAAAGTGGTATGCGAACCACGACTGAACTAGACACTAGGCCTAGAGCCTCTAGAAGTGCTTGGACCACAAGGAACCACCCAAGGTAGTGACACAGGGGACCCACGGGAGACGCGTGCAGTGTAAATACACAACCGCGATACGCCGTTGACTTCTATGGAGAAAGTCTTGATCGGGAAATTAGAGAAAAGGGACACTTAAAAGAGGACTTGGACCAAACCCTTTGAGATCTAGGACTTTGAAGATTCTCTACCCACGGGAGCACCGGAGTACTCGTGTTACCTCACCCAGGGAAGCCGGGTGCATAGGTGCCTTTCGGGGTCGGGTTTCGTCGTCGATTCGAATGGCGATCTGCTGCAAAGTGCTGCTGGCGACCAAGAGAAAAGTGTCCGGGTGGATCCAAGAGTGGATCGGAGTTCTGAAGAACCTGAAAGCAGAGGGGAAAGAGTCTGGGTCACTAGCCAGTGACCAGGAAGGCGATGGACAGATGCCCACCGATGTCGAGTGCTTCAGGTGCATTGACGGTCGTCTTGACTCTTCAGCCACGAGGTCCAGGAGGTGTTGTCGGCAACCAGGAGCAGGATTCGGGCTGATACATAATGTCTGTCGAGTGCTGAGGTGTCGGCAACCGGATTGGACCCAACAAGCCTTGGCAACGGCAAGTCTCGGTGAAGATGTAGATTGTCGATGGTGCAGACCAGCAAGGTCTGTGGAACTCACCCAGCGAGGGTAAGTGAGGGCAGGCCTGGAGCAACCAGGATGCCAAGTTAGGAAAAGATTGGCCTTCGTTAAGGGCTACTAGCCAACAGGCTAGCGACCGCGAAGGAGCCTCATGACGCCGCACGTGGATCTGGCTTACAGGACACTCGTGGAGTGGGGGCCAGTGATCTTCGGTGCAGGTGGTGCTGGAGGCTAGGGCTACTAGGAGCCCAAAGCACGACTTCTTGGGAGACCCAGAAGAGGATGCACTTGCAAATGTGCTCGGTGTCCAGGGGTCACGGTCTCAAGTCACCCACGATAGCCACGGGCCTCAGCTTTGCTGGGGACTCAGGGTAGCCTCGGGAAGTCTGAGAATCCACCTCTGGTGATGCGATGACTTTGGCGTCCGACGGGAGCTTCAGAAATGCGAACCGGACAGATGCTTCTTTGGTGCCTGCCAAGCAGGGGAGTCACTCCTTGACCCCAAGGGAGATTCTTCTGTCCTCTAATCGTGAGTAGAGCGTCGAAGGTCCAGGATTCAGTTTCAGAGTTTCGTCCAGGGATAATCTAAAGTCCTAAGGACTGGGTTCCTATCTTTATACTAAAGATAGGGGTTGGACTACTCTGTGGCCCCACCTATGGGTGGGTCAGGGCAGAGGGGTGGCTACACCCCTTTCCCTTTGTCCAGTTCGCGCCAAAGCAGGGGCTGCAAGCCCCTGATCCGGTTTGAACTGGGGTATGCACAGGGACACCAAATGTGCCCCCAGTGCAGGACTTCAAAGCACCCGAAAGTGCTCCCGCCCAGCCCCAATACACATTATCCTGTCTGGGGAGGTGGTCACACCTCCCTGGGACAGGAAACCTATTGTCCAGGCCTCCCCTGCCGGAGTTTCGTCCAGCAGCAGGAGGCCAGACTCGTGTCTGTGGCAGCAGCATCCATTTTGTGATGCCAGGGCTCTAGAAAGAAGTTACCGGACTAGTCAGAGTTAACATGTCTTTCCCTCTAGAAGGGTGGAATGCTACCCCCGCCGCCAGGATTGGCGGGGAGGTAGTATTCCAAGATGTTTGACACCAAACACGACATGTTTAGGTGCAGCCATTCCAAAGTTAGCATTTTACCGCGAGGATATAATGCGCTTAAGAGTATATGGTCAGGCTGCACTACAATCAGCATCAGAGATGGTCTCCGAACGCTGCAGAGGGGCCCTGCTCATGCAGGGGCACCCTCTCACAGAGGAACCATGCACTCTGCCTTTAGGATTGATAAGGCCTGCCTTAGGAGTGACTTATAGGTTTATATGTGTGTATGTATTTAGTGATATAGGTAACCTATATCACAGTAAGGGGTGCATGCACCACCTTACCCAGGCTGCAGTAGCAGACCTGTGGTGTCAGTTTGGATGGCCTTCCAGGGGTGGCATAATACATGCTGCAGCCCCTGGCAGGCCTCTGAGGTACCTATGCCCTTGGTACATAGTATACCATATACTAGGGACTTATAAGGGCACTCCAGATTCCAATCAGAGATGTGCCTAAGGCACATGGAAACCTTTTACAGAGAAAGCAGATAGACTGGGGCCCTGAATAGCAGGATCCCAGTCCAACTAAGTCATAAACCAGCAAAACACCATAAAAAAGTGGGGGCAACCATATAGTCAGATTCCACCTTCCTACATATATTAGCCCTTTCACTTTCCATTACACTATCAGCCATTTTTGACCTACAAAAGTCTCCACCAATAGAGTCCTACTACTCTCTACCCATCTGCAGTCTTCAAAAACCATCTGTAGATCGCTCCTTCAAGCCTATTCTTACCACCATGCATTGGCATTTTAATCAAACTCACTGTAAGGACAGGTCCTCTCCAGAGCTGCTCTATTATTGAAGGTGTGGTATGTAGCTCATTGCTCCCGTATGTTTGGGGAGGAGGTTATTTCTATTACTACTACTATTTCACATAGTAGTTCCTCCAGCTAACCCCGTCACCCACTTCCATACTTGGATCATATTCTACGTCATTCATCGCCAGTCATACACCAGTTTACAAGTTTTGAGAGACAAGTTCCTTATCGCATCCTTCAAATGTACACAGATTTATACAACGGAGGTAAGTGTTGATCTTCCTTGAACAGTGAGTTATTTACTTGTGATACAACTATGTTTTCAGTTGTTTTGTAGCTGGCTGACAAATGCAGAATTTATTTGGTGTGCTTTAAAAATATTAAATAATATTATCTCCCCCATGGGCATCCCTTATTTTTAAATGTAATTCGCAATTGATTGTCTAATTGTAGACCTTTGTAGGTTTTAATGCTTTTTTTTACTTGAATGTATTTCCCATATCTGTGTAACTACATTGCAGGACGTTTGCCTGGTGTGTTTATTCCTGGTTTGAAAAGGACATTTACTTGGTGTGTTTATTCCTGGTTTGAAAAGGACATTTACTTGATGTGTTTATTCCTGGTTTGAAAAGGACATTTACTTGGTGTGTTTATTATTCCTGGTTTGAAAAGGACATTTACTTGATGTGTTTATTCCTGGTTTGAAAAGGACATTTACTTGGTGTGTTTATTCCTGGTTTGAAAAGGACATTTACTTGATGTGTTTATTCCTGGTTTGAAAAGGACATTTACTTGGTGTGTTTATTCCTGGTTTGAAAAGGACATTTACTTGGTGTGTTTATTCCTGGTTTGAAAAGGACATTTACTTGATGTGTTTATTCCTGGTTTGAAAAGGACATTTACTTGGTGTGTTTATTCCTGGTTTGAAAAGGACATTTACTTGGTGTGTTTATTCCTGGTTTGAAAAGGACATTTACTTGGTGTGTTTATTCCTGGTTTGAAAAGGACATTTACTTGATGTGTTTATTCCTGGTTTGAAAAGGACATTTACTTGGTGTGTTTATTCCTGGTTTGAAAAGGACATTTACTTGGTGTGTTTATTCCTGGTTTGAAAAGGACATTTACTTGGTGTGTTTATTCCTGGTTTGAAAAGGACATTTACTTGATGTGTTTATTCCTGGTTTGAAAAGGACATTTACTTGATGTGTTTATTCCTGGTTTGAAAAGGACATTTACTTGGTGTGTTTATTCCTGGTTTGAAATACACGCTCCCCTTACCTTCAACCTAGTTACAGCTGTTTTTACAGTAGTATATTAGGTCATTTTACAGCTGCAGTAGACTACCTTTATCAAGGAATGCAGTGTGTCTCTTGGAAGTTAATTGCTGTTTTTGTGTGTGTAGTCCAAGAAACCCAAGCTTTTATGACAACTGTGCTGTGATTATTGACTCCAGGCCATTTAACAACTCCTTGCCTATACCTCGAGGGTATGATGAGCAAGTCTTTGTATACGAGATGTCATAGCTTGTGCTTCTAAATATCTGAGTAAGCAAGGACAGGTAGTAAATAACAATTTAGAGTCACTTGGCCTTGGGCTGTAATGCTCAAATACTTAGAACAATTCTTGATTAGGTTTTTACGGGAACCTACTGGCAATATAATATGAAAAGGCAGTGATGCCCCTCTTAGGACATATAAAGCATGATGTTTAACGCAAAACTGGCAAAGGAGGGTAAAGCTAGCTGACATTAATATTCTGACTGCCCAAGTCAAATCTAACGTTACCTAACCAATTGTAAATGTAATTGTATTTATGTAGCGCTTACTGATGAAAGGCACCTACTCTTTAAACAAGCGTGGACTGTGGGGTGGAGTTTGGGGTGGGGAGGCAACACAGAGAAGTAGTGGGTGGGAACAGAAAGAAGCCCCACGAGCAAAGCAGTTAAAATAAAATAATCCTAAATCACAGTACAAGCAGTGGCGAGGTGACGGCGGGCAGCAACACAGAGAATGTGACAGAAGAAACGCCGGCAATTTTTTGTTTTTTAAAAGTACCTGAATCACAGTGTGAGCAGCAGAGAGACACTAATTAAGCAGTATCAATCTGTGCTTGGTCCATGTCCCGGGCACAAAACAAGAAGTGAACTCTGGCCTGTACTATCCAATCAGGAGGCAGCAAAGAAGAAGTGATACTGAAGCCAATTGCGCCAATAATAAATGGGCGGGCTCCAAGCTCTTTTTATACACAACAGTGCCTTGCAAGCCAGACACATGCTCTAGTGCATGCTCTCACTGGCTCGACCCTAACAAGGACACGCTGATGTAAGAAAACGATGGAATCTGGGACAAATGTCTTAGTTCTCTTAACTGATCCTATGATCTAAATTTTGGTCTGTAAATTACTGATTATTTGTATTGATAAGTACTTTAAACATGTGAATTTGTAGATTAATTCTATACTGTTCACACACATATATTGGCATGCTTCAATTTGTAGTTTAGAAACATTGATGAAAAACATGCATGAAAATGGGAACAAAACCACCAATATTTAGATTAATGAGACAGAAGCACCCCATGTGAAGCACCATTAAGGTATGTGAGGATAAATGAGGGATTTGCCTGCAGTTAGAGTCAACCTCAAGAAAAGGAAGATGGCAATATCATTATTTTATTAATCAACAAACTGCTTCCAAGGAGATTGCTGCATCTCACAACTGAGTGATTCCCCCAAAACATGAAAACCTAAGGATCAAGAAAACCTCACAGGATGAAAAACTGTATTAGCTCTATACTACTCAGGAGCTCAACCAACAGCAGATAAATCCAGAAACTCAAGACATTTTGTACACAGCATCATCAGGTAAGAAAGATCCCTCAAATTAGAAGCAAGTATTCTATATCCTTTTGTTATAGGGATCTTCCAGTTAACACCAGCATCTACTGAGAATTTAGAGTCAGTTCAGTGCAGTCCTCACTAACAATTGTGCAGTTACCAAAGCAAGGAATACCAACACCAGTCAACCTAGAAGACGGATACAGAACAGTAAGGCCAGAAAGAAGACTGTTACAGTCAGATAGCAGGAAAAAGCACAAGTGATTACTTTTAGCCATTTACATTGAAACATTTTCAGCTTGGGTGACGCTTGCTGCAAGGCAGGAGCCTCTTAGAAAATTCACATGATACAATTTAACAGACCGAATTCAAACAAAAGTATACCGCTATGACACTGGTATAATAGGAAAAAGCAGTGACAAAGCCAATAGGTTTTGCCTTTGAGGTCTATTGGCTCTGTCAAAGCCTTTTGATCATGCTGTACAGCATCAGCAAAAATTAAGCCAATTCTATAGCAAGAGCAAAATGAGACAAGGAAAGTTCAATGTTGTTATCTTGTCTGCCCATGTATGTGTGAACCCACAAGCGTGCCCACACGTGCACACCTTCAAAATGACAACAGTGCCGCTTTTTAATTTGTTTTAAAATAAAAAGTAGGTCAAATGTGCTTTTTAAGTATAAAAACATGAAAAATGTAATAAAAACAAGACTGCAGGGGGGGGGTGCACAACGGAGGAGCAGGTGTGGAGGGAAGCAATAGGGAGTGGACAAGCAGCATATGAAGGAAAGCAAAATGGGGGACCTGAGGAGAAACATACGGGAGAGAATGCAAGCCCCACACAGCATGGAGGCATGCATATGATGGAGAAAACAGAAAACTCATGCATCTCATGGAGTGCTTAAGCAAAAAGAAACAAGCACTGACAAAGATAATAGGTATCGCCTATGCGAGAACTATTGGTTTTGACCATGTGTTTTTGCTATTATGTATACCTGTGAGGCTGCAGTTCGACATGGCAAAACATTAGTGGCATGGAACGCGGTGGGGTACATTGGAGTAGGATAGATTAGGATAGAGTGGAATGGGGTAGATTGGGATAGAGTGGAGTAGATTGGTGTAGAGCAAAGTGGGGGGTAGAGTGGGGTAGAATGGAATGGGGTGGAATGGGATATATTGGAGTGGGGGAGTTGGGTAGACTAGTGTGGTAGATTGAATTGAGGTAGATTAGGGTTGCGCTAAGCAGCAGGCATTATAAAACATTCAAAAATATAATGGCTATGGAATTTTAAAGGTGATCCAATATATTACCGAGGTGGCGGGGAAGTCCCCGACACGTGGAATATAACTAATATTGATGTATTTCTGAAGAAAGGTAGGCCTCAAGAGGTCAATCGATCAGGTTTCTTGACTACTCACCTGTTAGGGTCTCAAGGCGCTGGGGGGACAGCAATGGTTCTTATTGACCCATTTCCTTGATAAACACTGGCATTAAGTTTTTCGCCAAAATTTTAGACACAAGACTGGCTCCTCTCCTCCCAGCATTAGTTTCTCAGTAACACCATGGATTTGTCCCAGGTAGAGACATTATTAGACATACGAATATGGCAATTGCGGCATTTGATGTTGCAGAAAAATCAAATACTAGAATCTGCATGATATTATTAGACGCCAAGAAGTCTTTTGATCGTGTCGTGCGGGACTGTATGTGGGCCAAGTTTAAAACTTTTGCCAATGGGGATAGATTTATTAAACTGGTGCAGTCATTATATAAGACTCAGTTTGCTAAGTTAGCATATGCAGGGAAGTACTCATCGCTATTCCAGATTTTCCGCTGTACCCGACAGGGGTGTCCACTCTCCCCACTCTTATTAGCTCTCTATATTGAGCCATACCTACAATCATTGAGTATGAATAGGGGCATTCAGCCCTTGACCTTTGGTGGCCACAAACTTAAATTAACAGCATATGCTGACGATTCGCTATTTATGCTACAAATTCCCTAACTGCGCTTGGTCCGGTCATAAATGAAGCAGCTAGTTTCAGTGCAGTCTCTGGATATAAGCTTAATATACTTAAAACACAGGTCCTTTTTAACTATATGCCAGATTCGTTAATTCCAGGGGTAACCACGACTGCTGTATATCTTGGTATAAACTTAAGTGGTTGCATAGATGATATTTTCAAATTGAACTATAAATCTTTATTAGTATCAGTGATCTCCAAATTCAGGCTTTGGAATTAACTTCCAATCAGCATCATTAGTCGCTGTAACGTCATTAAGATGAACATTCTCCCAAAAGTTTTGTACCTATTTAGGGCAATTCCATTAAGGGTCCCAGATTGATTTTTTAGACATCTGGAAGGTGCTATCGGAAGTTTTATCTCGGGATTTAGGTGGGCTAGACATGCAATCTGCTTCATGAAACTTCCATATAAGCAGGGGGGGCTTCAGCTTCCTAATTTTAAGTTTTGAGCTGCATTTGCTGGTCGCTTACATAGTTTGTTAATACAGGCAAACCCAGATACCTCAAATTTTTGTTACCAGCTCGCTTTGGGGGATGAGTTTAGCTTTTTTTCTATAGGCTGGGGGATCCCAACTATTATAAACGAGTATGATTTAAAGTTGTCAGGGATATCATATGTACATGGCAGAAAATTTGATGCACCAGTTTGGGACAACCCTGCCTTTCCACAAGTATTTCATGACTCAATTGGCAACACGGGGTTCAGACTATTGGGCAACTTTATGATCTAAATGGATTCTGTTTATTCATTGGTTTATAGGCCTCTTTTGATCTTCCTAAACACTTTTTTAAAAGTATCTACAAGTCAGGGACTACTTCTTATTAGGCTGCAAATATGTAATTGATTTAGAAGGCACGAAGATAATATTGCATCTACTTGAGATGGCTAGAAGGCCTCCGATTTGATTTTAAATTTATAAAGCGCAGCAAATACCAAAAGGCGTCAAGGCGCTATAGATCACCGTCCGGAAGAACCAGCTCATAGTCCAAAAGAACAAGATAACTACAAGGAGAATAGCCATGTCTTAAGAGCCTTCCTGAAGGGCAGGAGATGAGGAATGGCCCTTATGTTTAGTGGAAGGGTGTTCCAGAGTTTGCTAGCGGCCTTGGAAAAGGCTCTGTCGCCCCATTTTCTACTTTTGGTTCATGGTACAGTGAGCTGTAGTTGAAGCGAAGAACGAAGGGGTCTAGCTGGGAGATACCAACCAAACATAGTTTTCAATCTTGCAGGGTATGTGAGGTGAAAGGTCTTGTGGACCATGCAGAGAGATTTAAATCTAATGCGTTTGTTAATTGTGAGCCAGTGTAGGGACTCCAGTCCAATTGCAGCGGACTGCCCCCTAGGTATGCCCAGAACCAGTCTCGCTAATGAATTCTGCATAACCTGGAGTCTGTACTGTGTGTTCTTATTGGAGTCCAGATACAGTGTGTTGCAGTAATCAAGTCTGGACATTACCAGGGCAAGAGCAACCCGCTTGCGAGCAGACTGTTGGATGAATGGAAAGATTTTCTTGAGCATCCTTATAATGCAGGTGCAGGTTGTTGAGGTACAATTTATTTGGGCATTAAAATTGAGTTCTGAGTCCATCAATATTCCAAGGTTCTTGGCCTTTTTTCCCGGGATAGTACAGGTTCCCAGGGAGTGTGGCCAACAGTTGCTGTTCCAGCTTGATATCCCTGGGCCGAAGATCACTACTTCCGTCTTGTCCCCATTAAGTTATAGAAAATTACATGACATCCATTCTGCCACTTTGGTCATTGCAGCTAGAAACGTTCTCTGCTATCGAGCATGATTTTTTGGGGATTGACACCGTGATCTGAGTGTCATCTGCATATGACACTACCTCCATTCCAAAAGAGTGGATTATTGCTGCTAAGGGTGCTACATAAAGATTAAAAAAGCGTAGGGCTCAAGGATGAGCCCTGCGGCACACCACAGGGCAAGGAGAAGGCCTCTGAGTAGAAATGCTGTAGCTTCACCCTTTGCCATCTATCCTTAAGGAAAGAGGAAAAGAAAGGTAACACTTAATAAGAAATGCCAAGGCCTTGGAGCCTATTTAGCAGCAGAGTGGAAGAGATGGTATCAAATGCTGCTGATAGGTCCAGGAGTATCAGCGCTACCCCTTGTTCTTCGTCAAGTAGAAGCCTAATACAGTCCGTGGCTGAGATTAGAGCAGTCTCTGTCCCATGATGTTTCCTGAAGCCAATCAGGGAGTCATCAAACCAGTGTTGCATTTCCGCAGTTTGCATCAAGTGGGTATTAAGGTGCATTTCCAGGATCTTTGCTGGGACAGGAAGCAGAGAGATCGGGTGATAGTTCTTACAGTCCGTAATATCCAGATTCGTTTTTTTTAAAAGAGGCCTGATGATAGCTTGTTTCCAGCTATGAGGGTAGGATACGGATAGGATCACATTGTTCATTACTTTACAGAGTGGGTTGGCTATTGTATTTGCCATCATGTGAAGGACTGCTGGAGGGCAGGCATCTAGGGGTGAAAAGTATAGTTCATCAAGATTTGTGCCAGTATAGTATTGCTGATAATATGCTACTAGCAGCAAAGTGGAGCAGGCTGCTTTCCTCTGATATTCTTGTCTCTGAGATTCAGAGCTCGCTTGAAATAGTTGACTGCTCTGTACATTCTAACAACCTAAAATTACAACATCTTAAGACTATTTGTTTATTGTACTGTACACCAATGAAAATTTCAAAATAGGTGTGAGCACCGCTGCTGAAAAGACTAGTTGTCCTAAATGCGGCTTGTTAGCTGAAGATATTGTACATATGTTTGCTACGTGCCCCGTCCTACAGGATTTTTGGGATGGTGTGCTTAAGCTAATAGCATGTGGCTTAGGTTGTAAATTATTGTTATCTCCTAAAGAGATACTGATGGGAGCTAAGTCTGAATATGATGGGGGTCTTAAACGATTGTTCTCAATAATGATAGTCGTTGCCCGGCTCTGTATCACCAGGTCATGGGTTTCTACTTTCCCCCAAAGCCAGCCAAATGGTGGGCCTCTATTCAGCAAATTTATGAATCGGAACTAGCTTTAACCAAAATTAGAGGTCGCTTTTCTTTGAAAAAGTTTAATCGAACTTGGCTAGGTCTGGACTAGGTTCCTACAAATCATAGTGCTGATTAAATTAATGTTTAATGGTTGAAATCCACTGTAATGATGTTATGTGATTTCTCACACTCTAGGCTATCTTATATATACTGAATATTCTTTATCTTGTTTTTTTTCTTTTTGGAATACTTTAATATATATGTATTGAACATGTCTGACTTGGAAAAATAAAATAATAATATAAAAAAGATTTAAGTGGGGCAGATAGCAGTAGGGTAGATTGGTGTAGAGTGGAGTGGGGTGGACTGCGCTAGATTGAAGTGGGGTAGACTGGGTGGATTATAGAAGGGTAGAATGGAATGGAGTGGGGGTAGATTTGGGTAGTCTGGAGTGGGGTGGGCTGTGATAGAGTGGAGAGTGGTAGATTGGGGGAGTGGGGTAGATTGGAGTTGTGTGGGGTAGATTGAGATGGGGTAGATTGGAGAGGGGTGGGGTAGAGTGGCGTAGATTGGAGTGGATAGATTGGAGTGGGGCAGAATGGGGTGGGGTGGATTGGGGCAAATTGGGTTAGAGTAGGGTAGATTGAAGTGGGATAGATCATAGTGGAGTGGGGTAGATTGGGGTAAATTTGGGTGGGTAGATTGGAGTGGAGTGGGTCAGACTGGAGTGGAGTGGAGTAGATTGGGATAGATTGTAGTGAAGTGGAATGGGGTGGGGTGGGGTGGGTTAGATTAGGGTACATTGTAGTGGAGTCGGATAGGTTGGAGTGAAGTGGTATAGATTGGCGTGGAGTGGGGTAGACTGGAGTGGGGTAAGTGGTGTGCAGTGGAGGGGAGTGGAGTGGCGTGTTGTGGCATGGAGTTAGTGATTGGTGTATATTAGAGAAGCATAGAGTCGAGCGGTGTGGTGTGTCGTAGAGAGTTTTAGAGAGGAGATGCGTAGAGTGGAGTGGCATGTCGTGCAGTAGAGTAGAGTAGAGTGTCGTAAAATGGAGAAGTCTGGGACGTTCTGTTTATTTTAACTGGAAAGGCCATTTAAGCTGCTTCTACGTCATGATTCTGGTCACTACTTACCAATGGAGCACTCTTTCTTTAAACACAGCTGTAAAAAATCTCCTTGTTTCAACTAAGAGCATCTATTATCTCCTCACTGAATTAATGTGATATATCTGCCATTTAAGGATTTGACTGACACCTTTGCCTGAACCTTAACTTCGTATTTCTGTTTTCCTGATCTGCTGTACTTAAAACTACTTCAGTGTTGGTTGCAATTACCAATTTCAAATGGCTACATTGTTGACTCTACGCTGCCTCAATCTAATAAAACGAAACAGACTTTCTCACAACCCCCTTCATATCTAAGGTTGTAGTCACCGGAAGCTTAACTTAAACTTAATAACATTTTGGAAGAAATACACGCAATTCATGAATCAGCAGTGATATCAAAAATATACATAGACAGCTGCATTTTTAACACAGGTTTCGGGTAAGGAAATTAAAATTAATGAAAATAAAAACAATTGATTAAAGTGTACCTAAAATAAGCTTAGTTACCCCTTTGAAAAAAATGATCCTTGACTTGGAAACCAGCAATAATAAACATAAGATATAATTATATAAATCGTATGAATACATTTGAAATTGGCAAGGCTCATCTCATTCCATTTTGCTGTAAGCCTAATCTAACCAAGCCTAGACAAGTCATATTCAAAGTGCTGCACTATCATTACTTAGTGCTACCTCGGAAAGCAGCCAGCAAAATTCCTTTGCTTGTGGTGGAGGGAAACAAGCTTTATATTCGCCAGGACTTTATGAAACAGACAGTGGCAGGTCAGACCAAATTCTTCTATGGTTTGCCCTCGCCTGAAGATATTGGTTATAAACATGGCTAGTTCAACTCTTCAGCAATGAGAATTTGGAAAGTTGATTTTTCCATTCTGTTTAGTAAGCCTGAGGACCTACTTGCCTATCACGATCTCCTGATCCGATTTTGATGGATTCTCAAATAGAGACTGCCAAAATAGGGAAAAAGAAAAAGAAATTCACAAAACAGTAGGAGCAAGGTTTGCTCCTACTGTTTTGTGAATTTCTTTTTATTTTTCCCTATATTTTCTCCTCTCTTCTTGTTGATGCAATTGTTTTTATTGCAGGTAGCCTATAAGTGATCTTCCTAATGAGCACCTCCGTACTTCACAATTCTTTCTTTATGTGGTTCCTTTTCACTTCAGGACCCTTTGACTATTGTATGTCTTGCTTGTCCTTTTTCAAGGGGCTTTACACTTTGCAAGATGGTCACTTGGAAACATTATTTTACATTCTATATATTTTAATTGAAGATTTAATTGCAGTTATTGATTATTGCATCTTCCTGTCTCATCTTGGAATTGTACAATGCTTCAGAATCGTCCTGCTCCTTCCTTTCATGCCCTTCTCCTTGGTCTGACCCCTCATCTCATCTCATCTTCCCTCCACTCCAACCGCGCCCTCACCAGCACCAAAGCAGACCCATCTTGGCGGCCCCGCCTGCAGCCTTGCGCATCCCTTCAACCTATGAGGCCTCTTGGCTCCTGGTCTCTATGGCTCTTGCTCAACCTCCCCCTTCAGACTCTTGTTTGCTATTTTGCTCCCTACTTGCATCATGTACAGATGAGGCTCCACTGGCCCTCACTCCTTCCCTGCTCAGCCATGGTGTCTCACCAGGCCACTCTTGATTCTGCCACATCTCCCCGATGCTACACTACGTGGGGTCTTCGTCCTCTTCTCCCCCGTGTGCCGCCTGAGCACCTGCAAAGTTGGCACCCCGTGACGTGGGTGCCCTGCTTCTCCAGTGCAACACCCCATGCGCTGGGCCTCATTCACTGCCGTTGCTCATCTCGCCCCTGTTGCCTCCTGATGTATTGATGCTCCCACCCCCGCCTGCTCCCTTTTGTCCATGGCATCCATACCGTGCCAGTCGCCCTTCTATATCTTTGGCACGGAGGCGAGCACGCAAAACTCGCGGCCTCTCGCCCTGGGAAGCACGTCTGCTTCTGCCCCCGCAAATGAGGGTCGCCTCCGCGCTGTTCGATAACAGCTCCTCTAAGCCCGCTGCTTTTAGCAAGCGGGTGCCCTCCAGTACCTTCAAGTCCTCAATTACCCATCTAGAAATGGACCTGCCCTACATAATAATATTAGCCACTGTGTTGTCTATATCAAAATGGTGGCTAGTAGCCCTAAACCCTGCAATTTCCTTAATCTAGCTGCCCCACCCTACCGGAGTAGTCCAAATTACGTGTGCAGCTCTCTGGACTGTACCATGGCCCAAAATAGCCCAGGGGACAGACTTCCCCCCCATCGGCTGCCCCTCGAGTCCCAATGGAATAAAACATCAACCCTGGTGTATGCTGCAATGTTCTTGCTCACGACCCTTCATTTCGCCGGCCTTATAAAAGACAGATCGCCCAAGGCACTTTTTCCTCTACATGGTCCGAAACTCATTGGTGATTTGTATTATCACCGAAGAGAGTATCTAAATCTTCTCGAACGGTGCGCTTTAAGAATACATCTTGTTTAAAGCCAGAAACGTCTCTTTCCAAGCAAATTACATAATGCGGCTATTGTTTATGAAAAAGTACACACTCTTTATATTGTCCTCCAAACACATTTTTAAATTGCTTGTGATATTCCGAGGCGCAACCAAATGACAAACAACAACTCAGAGCTGACAGAACTCCCCCGCACCGCGGCCTCGTCTAGTTCCACGAATTCAATAACAGAAGTCAGCTTAACCATTTGTGAGTTGATGTGTTTTAGTGACGTTCAGTAAACTAGATGTGTAAAGAGCGGCAATGGGACAGCAGTTTATCTTCATAGCTAATCTCTTATCCTATCAATAAAATGACTGGGCTAGGAATGATTGCCCTCGGGGGCTTAGCACCTACCATAAAAGGTAAGTGCACATGCTAAAGTTAAGAAGGTCACATTGTATTCAGACAAGGCTGGTAAACAAACTGCAAATATGAACGCTGGGTGAGTACTGGCTGAAAAGTGCCAAAGAGAATAAGCCTCAAGCTTGGGTGCAAATGCCACCAAAATGTTTGTCGGGCCTGTGCCACGTCATATATGCTGCATCGAGACCACGTGCCATGACCAGTCCCTGACATAGCCTGGTACATTCGCTCAATTTCCAAATAAAAAGACTCAAGAATGACAACTCTCCAAATCTCACGAACCATGCATAATCCACTAGCTGAAACATTTTTATTACAGCATCCAACCAGCGTCGCACACCCAAGTTGCCCCACCAGCAAAAAGATGAACAAGCCCTAAAAAATAGCTAGGAGTTCAATTAGCTGAGATCAGATGCAATGACATCACGGCCTTACAAGAGGAAATGTCACAAACCTATCTACCCTTGATTTGAATGGGAGTGGGTCTAGTTTATAGTCAATCTTATGTTGCAAACGTTGCAAAATATGAATGTCCAAATATGTGTCGCATAGAAAACAGCTGTTCCTATATAAAATGCACATTCATTTCAAATAGTTTTTGGGCTGTTACTGCAAAGGAGCAGTGACTCTACGAGGCAATACATGAGCCTACACTTAAAAAAATAATGCATTGATCTATATTCAATCGTACCTGCCATGCAATAAAACAAACACTGAAGAAGGGAGAGATTGCTTTTACCAGCTAGCCTCTCTTATATCAGTCTTTTTATGAGGATATTATTAGATTAGTATCGTTGATGGTGCATGCATTTGTGATCGTCTAAAATGGTGCTCTATGGGGCATGGGTGCAATACTCATGCGGTGCTCGCCCAGATTTGGGACCCTGTTCTGTTTTCACCAGTGCTCTGAAGAGGCCTCTTCTTTGTGTGAGTGCTGCATAAACACAACAAATGAATTACACCACACACAGAAATCTAAAAAGAACTTCTAAAAGTTAGGTTATCAACTTCAAGATCATGTGTAAGTTTCCCATCATATTAATTGGTAGTTTCGTTTTTCAGTTACACACAAAGTGACATTTTAAAGCAAAGAGAAGGCTGACTCAAGGGGTTTGTTTAAAAAGGTAGCAGATAATTCTATAGGCTGACAAATGCGAGAGATGTCTTTCTTGATTGCAGCCATGTATGCATCTCCCCTGCAGCCTACAAACATCTCAATGCACCAAACATCTTTCCAAGTTTTTCAAAAACCAGGTGGCCCTTCGCAACAGTGAGAGGAGAGGAGCCCCGGAGTCATTTCCTTTGTCTTGAAGTGTGCTATTCTGTTTCATCCGCTTCAGTTTACAATGTTGACGGACTGCATCGCTTTGCCCCCTCAGCCTCTGGCAAGTCAGACAAGACTGAACAGCACATTACAAGAATTAACGGTGTGCGCCATGCCTCATAAACTGCCGCCTATGGAGTCAAGAACACAACCTGTTCGACAGTCATAAGCCTGGTCTGGCCATTCTTTCCCTGCTCTTACTTTAACTTAGCTGAAAGTGGGCTTGAGCTGCAGTCCTAATCCACGTGTTTGAAAACTATCTTGGATTTAGCCCCTGAAGCCTCATAATAGTGCCAGATACTCTTTATTTACTTACACTCTCAACTCTTCTGCCTTAAATTCCATTGCTGCTCCTCGGTATGGTACCAGAATATCGTGGACTAAGTATTGTCTGACAAAAATATAAGACCTGGTTCACAAAGCAACCGTACACTTTTGTGTACGTTTATGATTGTTTCTTACCTGCCAACTCACAAGGTGCCACCGTGCGACCCACGATATCGGTTCCCATCACACGGTCACCTGGTGGGGAGCCGATATACGGTGGCAGGGAAAACAAGCTGAAAAGCACTGTAAATAGTGGATTTCCAACTTGTTTTCTGACGCTTTGAACTGCCGATGTCCATTAAGGGGTGTGAAAACACCCCAGGACATTGTCACCATCCTCAGCAAGCTTTTTTTTTGCGGGGGGGGGGGATGGGGGTGTAGGCGGGATTCAAAATTCAAAAGTGCCTCTTAGGTACTTCTCTCTCAACACAAGGCTCCGCCCCTCCAAGGCCCTGCCCCCTCCTCACACGGTGAGATTTTTGTTCAAGTTGACAGGTATGTTGTTTGCTAGTCACAAAGGTAGTTTACTAGTAGTATCTTTACGACTGCGGAGTCTCTGCACATAAAAAGATAGGACTGTCCTATATTTTTATGCGCAGAGACTCCGCAGTTGTAAGGATACTACTAGTACAATACCTTTGTGAATAGCAAACTATCATAAATTTGCACAAAAGTGTGAGCTTACCTTTGTGAATCAGGCCCATTGTGTCCTAAATATAATTTTGGAAATGATTTCCCTATTGCAATTAAAAGTTGGAAATCTTAACCAAATGGACGATATTTTTGTCAACGATATTTAGGACGTATGATTTTTATCAAGGGCATTCTGACATGCCACCATGACCCTCTCCTCCTTTCTCCTTTTGGTGAATTTTGCCTTTGCGGAAGGTGCTTACAGAACACAATTTGCTTAGCTAAGCGTACATCAATCGCTCATGATGTACATGCACATGTTCCATTGCCACTTGCTACATGATTTTTTAAAAAGACTTAGGGGCATATTTACGTTCCCTGGCACATCCCTGCAAATCAGCAGGGATGCGCCAGGAAAGATGCGACATGCAAGTTTGCCCTTGCGCCACCGCCGATGCACCGCATTTACAATGCGGCGCGCCGTGGCGCACAGATTGGCAGATGCGTGTCGCATCCCCCGACGGAAAGGCGGCGCATTGCTGGAGTCGCGTCGCAAGCGCGACACAGCTCCAGCAATGCTCGGGGGTGCCCTATCCCTAACATGGTGCGTCAATCCTTACGCCTGCTTCAAGCAGGCGCAGGGTTTTGGCGCAGCATGGGCGTAAAAGTGACTCAGTGAAATCTTGTAGATTTCACTGCGTCACTTTTACGTGGCGTACCTGCGAGGGAACGCCCACCCTGCGTTGGAATGCCCACATGAAACCCGACGCAGGTTTCATGTGGCGCAGGGGTTTACAGCATGACGCATCTCCCTAGATGTGTCACGTTGTAAATATTGCGCAACGTGGCGCATGGTTTGCGTCGCCGCTGGGTCACATGAGTGACGCAACGGCGGCGCATAAGTGGCGCAAGGGGCTTGTAAATATGCCCCTTACATTCTAACTCAAGGCCAATGAGTAGCAGTGCTGGGATAAAACTAGATGCGGAGTGTCAATTTATTTCATCAGGCATTTTCCTGGTGGGCTGGAGCCTTTGGAGGCCAGATTAGGGTAGGGCAGGGCTGCGGTCACAGGGTAGAGGAGTGGTTGGTGCACCATAAGTTCTCATGACGTCTTGGGCCGGCCAAACAGACATGCGCACTTAGCATTTCTCCACCTGGCTGTGTTTCACAGGCGAGTGGAGAACTGTCCCAGGCTCTCAGGCACTCCCTGAACGGCCAAACAGACCACTCAGACCAATCACTATGCTGATGTCATGGTGGTGACAGCAGTGTCATGATTGGGTTAGGGGAGTCTGGGAGCCTGTGTGCTTCCGTTTTGCTGGGAGTCAGGAAGAGAAGAGGACGGAGGAGAGGCGGCTGCCTTTCACAGGTAAGTGATCGTTTTTTATTTTTTTAATCTCCCTGCCCCAACTTCCCCATTCTGTAGCAGCCGCCACAGCTTTTTAAAACATTATTGTATTACTTACACCCATATGACCTGTTCGACATATTATGATAGCTCTGTGCATTAGTCAGAGCGATCAAGAACTCTAAATCGACAATATAAGCCACACCAAGTGGTTAACCTTGGTTAATGATTTCAGAACTGTTCACCTCTAGCTACTGATAGAGCAAATTTCCTCATTTTTGCAAATAACCGCATTTAACTGAAAAGTGCTAAATTTATTACTGAATAACACAAGTATAATAAACATAAAATTTGTAGAAGGTAATCATACTCAGGCATTATAAGCATACATATGAAATAACATATTGTATTGACTTAAGTAAACCTAACTACTGCTGCCACATTAAATGTTGACTTTACACGTTGGGGCTTAGAGGCCTGTTTTTGTGTTTAAATTGTTGTTTTGCACGAGTTGCTTCACCCTTTTTCCTCTGCAAATGCTGTAATTTTCCAGAAGCCTTCTATTTGCTAGTGAATAGGCATTTGTTATTTGTTAGACAACTAATAGTGAGAATCTCACTGGTAGGAGAGGACATGGCAGGAAACACGAGTCATGGGAAAAACTGTCTGAACAAGATCTGTTTAAAGTAACAAACCAAGGACATAATTGAATAGCTTAATGTGAAGACATGACAGTCTGGGGAATTTGATTGTTCCCATGAGTTTGTTGAAGATTGATTGGTTCACTGCAGCACAGATTGGGAATATTGTTGCCATTAAATGTTTTGCTTGAAATATATCAGTGTGTGTTCCCTGAATTAGTTGGAATCCTTCCCGGAGAGAGACCCCTCTTTTCCGAGAGTCTTTTTTCTCCAAAGACTGTAGACTAGGTGCGGAGAGCTTGACACAGAACTTAGGAGGCAGGTCTTAGAGATGCCTGCTGACTTTGGGCTGAGAATACATTTTCTGTCTTCGCTATTTTCCACTGCTTGAGTGCTAAAGCTTCATGTTTCAGCATTCTTCTTCTCTCATCAGATCCCATCTTTTGGGTTTTATGAACTAACACCTTACCTTGTTTGCTGAAATTAAATGCCTTTTGTGCCTGATCATCATGATTTAAAATTAGGGATTTTTCCTTTATGGAACACATTGGTTGCATTTTATTTGTAAGTCTTACTAATTTAGTATTTTATCTTGTCTTAAAATATCGATCTATGGATTATTTGAATCTGTAATAGTGATGGCTAAACTTTAATACTTACTGAATTAATGACTGGTTTTTAATTAATTTGGTAATAAACCCTTTAAACTCACACCAAATCTCTTTATCGATTCTTTTGAAGCCCCTATTGGACTTCACTGTTCATGGAAATAGATGTAAATGATAACGCCTTATCATCTCCCCTGAATGAAGAAAGAATGAAGGAGTTTGGCGTTTTTGAAGGCGGTTTCAGTTGTGGAGGTGTATCAATAGGGTTGCGTGTTGCTATGGTCTATGTTGAGCTTATGTTTTGAAGTTGTATGTCTTGCATCTTGGTAATGTCTATGCTTTAATTGCGTAAATGTGCATGCAAGTTTGATGCTGAGCAGGTAAAGTTGTTATCTGGCTCGGTGCAGTCCAGGATCCCTGGATAGATGAGGGATATTGTGGTATTACCACTCTGCTACAGGTTTTGTGGTGTCGGTTCCTGAGGTACCATCGACCACACATTTGAGATAGGGATCATTACAGATTGTTGTGATTGTAATAATAGTGATTAGTTGTGGAATTTTGTGTACAAGAAAATTGTAAAGGAGGGTGACCCACTGCATGGAGTGAGAGTTGCGTCAGAGAGTACTGCATTGCGATAAGTCAATTGGTGCGAAGTGTCGCGCTTAGATTGCTTGACGAGTCATCAGGTATTGCATTTTGATAGATTCACAAAGGAAAGGACTGTAATGAAATTGGGTGTGAAAATCGATCTGTATTGAATTGTGATTTGGACAAGACATTAAATATTTGAATTGAAATTGTTCACTTTATTGTTGAACTGCTGAAATCATAAAATGTTTCAGAGCCCCTAGCGATTTAATGAGAGGTGATGTGTGAGTCACTGTCCACGAGGACGAGGAGGCTCCACCGGAAGATACGGCAAGTTATTATATGGCGACAATTGTGGGCCTCATACATGTTTGTGGCTTCGTCAATGGCTCAAGAATAACCAAAAAAGAGGAAACGTTTGATTTGAAAGTTATTGAAAATTTAAGGGAAAATTATATGAAATGAAACCACCACCTAGGCTTGCACAATATGAAGCCTTAAATGCTTGGGACTGTGCAGCACATGGCAAAGAGAAAAAGAGATATCAGAGTAGAGCAAAAAGAGCAGTGTGTAATTACTTCAATGCCAAATGGGATGGAGAACAGCATAGATGGAGGACATGTGTAGTTGAGGGATGCAGAATGTACCCCACATTGACAACAGAAAAGCCTAAAAAGAATCAGAAGTTGGGAAGATGACAATAAACTGGTACTGATAGTGATTCTGGGGATGATATCTTGGATGCTCTGTTGTCCTCACGGCCACTGCCTTATGTTGCTCCATCATCAGATTTAGTTAACATTACAACATCTAGTGGTACAGTTGCCACAGCCCCTGTTGACCAGAATGTAGTTTAGATTGGGGGACCACTCCCAACTTTTTCGTTTGCAGCTGCACCTGCTGAAACAGCCACTACTGTAATTGCTCCAGGTGTGTGAGAAACTTGGTGTCTGTTGCAGTACCCTCCCACTTTTTGCCTGGTTTTTGATGCAACTTTGACAGAAGTGTACTGGGATCCTGCCAACCAGGCCCCCAGTACCAGTGTTCCTTCCCTAAAAATGTACCACAATTGGCAGCACTTCAGCAACCCCTATAAGTCCCTAGTAAATGGTACCCCTGGTACCTAGGGCTTTGGGACTGAAGAGGATCCACTAGGGCTGCAGCACAATTTGTGCCACCCTGGGGACCCCTCATCAAGACCATGCAAACTGCCATTATAGGCTGTGTGTCTTGGTTCAGAGAAATCTTAAGAGTCAACAGAGCACACAGTCCTATGTGCCATGCCCTCATACACTGCATGAGATATAGGTAAGTCACTCCTAGTGCAGACCTTACAGTCCTATGGCAGGGTGCACTATATCCCATGTGTGGACATGTCTGCATGAGCAGATATGACCCTGCAATATCTGAGCCATTCTTGGATATTGTAAGTGCACAGAGAAGCCATAAAGAGCACATGGGCTGAATACTTGTCATTATGAGTTTACCAGCTCCATGATGGATTCACTGTACCCTAAAATGTTTGGCACCAAACATCTGATCTTAATAAATCCTCACGGATGCCAGTCATTTTGAAATGCACACAGGTGACTTTTTAGAGGATCCCCTGAAAACCTACCAAGCTGTGTTGTGGTCTCTGACTAGCCATAGGCAGCCTGCCACCACCAGACATCTTTCTGACCTCATGGGGTGAGAACCCGCGCTCTCAGAGGCCAGAAAAAAAGACTGCTCTGGGCGGTGGTGCTTCACACCTCCTCCAGGCCAGAATGGCCTTCCAGAGAGGGAAGCTTCAAAGTCATTGTTGCCTTTGAAGTTCAGCCCAGGCTTCCCCAGATAGTGGGGAATGCCAACCCCCTTGTCCTGCTCCATATTTGGTGGGAGGACAGGTAGGAAAATTTGTTATATGGGGAGGAGTGTCCACATTCCGCCAGCACTACCCCTGAGTTGTGGTACAAAATGTGAACCCCTATCCTGAAAATACACCATCTTGGGATGGGGTAAAGGCAACCTATCAGGGCTAGGTAGTGCCCCTTCCCACAGGAAGTGGTCACTTAGAGGGTGTAGACACCCTAAAGGTGGGTTTCGCATTGGCTACTACCTTTCTCCCCCTTTAATACCCCTAATTTGGTATTTTTGTGGCATCCCTAGACCTGGAAATTTAGATTCGATGGATAAGAAGAAGAAAAGGACAAAGATGACCCGCTGCCCGAGAACTGAAGTCCTGCGTCAGAAGAAATTGGTGCCAAACCCTGCCTGCTGCCTGTAGGACTCGACAATCATGGTGTGCTGTGTTTGTCCTGAACCTGTGAAGACTCCAAGAAGCCCAGAATTCCTCCAGCTTTTGAAAAATCACCAAGAACCTCCCATGGAGTGAAGGTATCACTCCCCTGCACACAGTAGGCACCGATCCCACTAAGTCTGGTTTGTTGACGTGTTCCTCCCCAACAACTTCGATGCAGCACCACACCAAAAGAGGTGTATAACCTCTACAGTGTAAGATCTGTCTCCCCACCAAGTTTGGAGACACCAGGACCTACAATAGCCACACCGTACCAATACCCGAGGTACCGGACCCCTACAGCAAACAGCAAGAGGAAGAGTCTATTCTGGAGTCCAACAATTCCAGAAGCAAGCACCTATTGAGGGACATCAAGACCCCTGAGACCCACATCTTGAGTGGAGCAGCTGTCCCAAAATCACCTCTCCCGGTTGCCTGTTCTTGACCACAAGGACTTCTGGACGCATGATGCCCGGATGACCCATCTGCTCTGCACCTGGCCCCACCGGCCCCAATAATGATGAACCAGCTGTGCTCCCATGGTCCTACGACTCTTGCTACCTCCTTCCTCCAGTGGGACCCACCGGACTTACCTCTAAGTCCTCCTCTGCAGTGTCTTCCCAGATGGCCCCCTTCACCACCCTCCTCCACGACCCCCCTCCACCACGACCAACGCCAACTCCGCAGCCAAAGAACTACACTGCTGGATCTCCAGCTGCGCTGACAAGATCGCACCCCTCCGCCACCCCGTCAAACAACGCCCCCTGAAGGCCGCCTAGCTCACCTCCGACCTCCAAGAAGCCAGGCGCTCCTGCAGACGCCTTGAGAAACTCTGGCAGAACAGGAAAACCACTGAAGACCAGAACAACTACAGGAATGCCCTGAATGAATATCACCAGCGCATAAGAGCCACTAAGCGGACCTTCATCAAGAACAAAATCCACACCAATGCAACTAACGCCAAAGAACTCTTCAACGTCATACAGCAATTCGCCAAACCCCCAGCGAAGCCACGGACGTCACACTATCCCAGGACCTCTGCAACAAGCTCAGCTCCTACTTCCACCTGAAAATCAAGGCCCTCTATGACAACTTCAGCGAACTGACTCCGGACACCACCCCCTCCCCACCACCGACAACCGGCCGACCATTACCACCTGGAAACCTGCTACTACTGAAGACACCGCCACGACCATGAAGAACACCCACTCAGGAGCCCCCACGGACCCCTGCCCACCGCACATCTACCACAGAGCCGCCGCCGCCATAGCACCCAAACTAGGCCGGACATTTAATGCCTCCTTCGAATCCGGCATCTTCCCCGACGACTGGAAGCAGGCAGAGGTCAAACCCCTCCTCAAGAAGCCCTCGGCCGACCCGACGGACCTGAAAAACTACCGGCTTATCTCTCTCCTCCCCTTCGCTGCCAAAGTCACAGAAAGATTCGTAAACGCCCAGCTGTCCGCCTTCATCGAAGAGAATGCCATCTTATACCCCTCCCAGTCCGGATTCCGCAGCAACCACAGCACCAAGACCGCCCTCCTCGCCGCCACTGATGACATCCGCATGCTACTCGACCAGGGCCACACCGCGGCCCTCATCCTACTAGACCTCTCCGCAGCCTTCGACACCGTCTCACATCGCACTCTCACAGCCAGACTCCATGACCCCGGGATACGAGGAACCGCCCTCAACTGGATCCAATCCTTTCTCTCCGGCAGAACCCAGAGGATCAGACTCCCACCTTTCCTCTCCGAACCCACAGAGATCAACTGTGGAGTACCCCAAGGATCCTCACTCAGCCTCACGCTCTTCAACATCTACATGGCCCCCCTCGCCGCCATCGTCAGACAGCATGGGCTCAGCATAGTATCCTATGCTGACGACACCCAGCTCATCCTCTCCCTCATGAAGAACCCCGAAGACACCAGACTCTGCTTCCAGGAAGGAATGAAGGACGTCGCAGCCTGGATGAACAACAGCTGCCTGAAGCTCAACTCGGAGAAGACAGAGGTCCTCGTCCTTGGACCCTCCACCACCGCTTGGGACAACACCTGGTGGCCTTCCGCCCTCGGGAGCCCACCCACCCCGTCAGACCATGCACGGAACCTCGGCATCATCCTATACTCCTCCCTCACCATTACCCACCAGATCAACTCCGTCGCCTCCACCTGCTTCAACTGCCTCCGCATCCTCCGCAAGACTTTCAAATGGATCCCCCCCGAATGCAGAAAGACTGTCACCCACGCACTCATAACCAGCAGACTGGACTACGGCAACACCCTCTATGCCCGAATCAACAGAATTCTCCTACACAAGCTCCAAACCATCCAGAATACCGCAGCCAGACTCGTCCTCTGAACCCCACGACACGAACACATGACCCAACACCTACAAGACCTCCACTGGCTCCCCGTCAGGAAGAGAGTATCCTTCAAACTACTCACCCACGCCTACAAATCCCTCCACAACATCGGACCCAAATACCTCAACGAGAGAGTCTCCTTCCACGTACCCAAAAGGAACCTCCGCTCTGCCGACCTCGCCCTAGCAGAGACCCCACGCATTCGCAGAAACAGAGCAGGTGGAAGAGCCTTCTCCTACGTCGCAGCCAAGGCCTGGAACGAGCTCCCAGTCAACATCAGATGCTCCGCTATCCTGCACACCTTCAGGAAGAACCTCAAGACCTGGCTCTTCGACTGAACCGGTGCTGCACCCCCCCCCCACAGCGCCTTGAGACCCTCACGGGTGAGTAACACGCTCTATAAAACCCTGATTGATTGATTCATTCATTCATTGTAGCATGCCAGCTACCAACATCTTCCGCACCCTGCTCCCAGCCTAATACAAGACACTCCTGACCTTCTGCTGCTGGAACTTTAGACCTGGTCCTGCAATCGACCTAGAATGAGAAGGTGAACTTCGTGAAAGCATTGCCTGGTTTTATATGCATTTTTCTGCTTTCCTCTATTGCCTTCAATGGTGCATAATTGGCACAAAAGTTAAATATTTCTGAACTCTTAAAAATTGTAACTCCTAAAGTACTTACTGTAGATCAAAGTTCTATGTCTTAACAAATACATAATATTTGATACTATTTTTATAAATTGGTCTCAAATTTATTCTTGAGTGTGTGTCTCATTTATTGCCTCTGTGAGTGCAACAAATGCTTAGCGCTACCCTCTGATAAGCCTAACTGCTCGCCCACACTACTACAATTAGAGCGTTAGAATTAACTACTTTTGCCTCTGTAAACCAGTAAGGGATCCCCTGGACTGTCTGCACAGTGTACTTCATTTTAGTACACTGTATAGAGAGCCAGCTTCCTAAAGGTGTTACAGCTTCTATTGTGACGGTTCCTGCACCAATCTCACAAGTCATATCAGCTCAGACATTAGCAATTCCTGTTGTATCCACACCAGCAAACAATGCCCCGAATCCTGTTATTTCAGGAGCTCTAGGTGGAGTAGCCACAACAGGGTTCATCCTAATGTCCCAGTGCTCACAGATCATTGCCTGGACTCCACCGCAAACTGTCCAAACTTTAAGAGAAGGGAGGAAATTTGTTTTTACAACTCCAATTGCTCTAGGGGCATTGGGACCATTCAATAATGAGATTTTACCCCCCATGGTTTGAGGATACTTCTTAGAGTAGGGGGACAGAACATACAGAGACACCATTAACAAGTCAAAGAAGGGCTATGCCCCTAGATGTATCAAAATTAAAGATGGAACTGGAAGAAATCATTAGGGGATGTTTAGACATCTCACATTTGAATCAATAACAGGAAAATTAACTGATATACCTGAGTAAAGAAATTACAAGGCGTGCAGCTACTACACATGAGAGAAAAACATAATTAGTAGAGAAATACAAGGTGGATCTCTCTAAGAGTATCCCTTTACAGAAAAGCTTTAGGGCACACTTAGATGATGAATTGATTGTCACCATGAAATCTTCAGGAATGAAGACATACATTGCCTATTTGGTTAAATGTATTTGAAAACGGAGCGATTTTAATAGATTAGAGAGCACATGGCTGAAAAAGCCTGGAAAGAAATGGAAACAACCAGTCTGGAGGGGTTAAATAGTAATTTACCTCCAGTACCCCAGATGAAGATGAGGCTTTCACATTTCCTATGAGGGAGATACCAGGTGGAGGGTATGTTCATATGCCATGGAGTCGAGGTGATCTTGCACATTCACAAACACCTTGCCTAAAATGAAAGAGAATCCTGTTCAAGGATATACCCAGGTTGTCAGGTTTGTGAAAACTTTGAAGGTTTTGTGGGCAGATTTGAATTATGCCTGGGCGGAATTATAAATTTCACCGGCAGAATCAGAGGAATTTGGTAATTCTGCGTTACTCTTGTAACATGGAATTACTTATAAATTCGCCACTCCACCAGCAGAATTAATGTGCAGTAAATTGTTTCTAAAGAGGGCTGGAAGAGGGGGCAGTGCCTCTATTTTAAAAACCACTGCAGATTAATGTTTATTCTGCAGTGGTTTTTAAACATAGAGAACTGTTCCTTCTTGCATCCCTGTTTAGAAACTACTGCAGTGCATACATCTCTACACCATTAAATAGTCTGTAGTAATCACTGCAGAGTATGTAAGGGCGTTGAGGCGTTGGAACTGCTACTGCCATCCCAAATCAAGAGCAGTGTCACAACCTTAGCCCTGGCAAATGGGTCCTAATAAAAAAGAACGCTCAAAAATCATGTTTGGAGCCAAGGTGGAAGGAGCCCTAACACGCAGGCGTGGCCGGCACAGGTAACATCGGAGGGCAGGCAGGCGGGGCGGTATAGGGGAAGTGGACAGACAATGGGATAGGGGAGGTAACATTCAAAAAAAAAAAAAACCACTTACCTTGGGCTCACCACATCGCCGTCTCGGCGATGCGGCAAGCGCAAGGTAAGTGGTATGTCCACTTCCCCCCTACCCACCCTGCCCCACCCTGCCCCACCCCGCCCCACCACTGTTATCTGTGCCGGCTGCACCTGCTAAGAGGTGATCCTGATCACCAACACTGCTGTGAAGTGTGGTGGGATACCAAGCTGGATTCACGCCTCTCATACCCAGAGAGTGAGATGCCCACTTGATGAGGTGGTGACATTGGAATCAGGTCCAAGAGCTCCTGTGCCTGTATGTCCTGAAGAACCATAGGGGCGGGACATTTATTAGATTTCCTCACCTATACAGGTTCCTGAAATCTCACAGAGCGGTGTGGAAGCAGCCTCTGAAGATGGAATTCTGAGACCTAAAAGAGGGGACACTGTAGAACCTTCACAGGTGTAATTGAATGATTCTGATTAAGGAGCAAGTGTGAGAAGTGAGAGACCTCAAAGGAAAAAGGAATGGCCAAGGGGCAGGAGGCAAGTAAAAACTAGTGTGTCAGTTAAATACATACCACAAACCACTGTTAAAGACACAGAATCTAGTCACATACGTGATACAGGAGAAGACCAACAGACACCAAGGAGATCTAAGAGAGCAAGAGTACCTTTTCATTGGTATTCAGCACCTGAATGGACTTATTATACAGACAGTGTGCCTGATCCGACAGCCTATGGTCCAAATGAACACATGATTCAAACCTTTTGAATCAAAATCATAATTAAGCTCGAGCCATTTGATGTTTGATTGATTCAATGCAACAATAACTGATTATTCGAACTATGAACTGTGTATTTGAACCAAACTATTCAATAGTCTGTGAGAACTGATAAATGAACATAACAATTATTGCTTAAGAAAATAAAACAAATACAAATAATTTAGAACAATTCTCTAGGGCCAAAGCTGCAGTAGAAGAGTAGGGTTGACATTCTTAGCAGAAGACGGAGTAGGGCTAGGGAGGCCTCACGAAGGCTGCTATACATCAACTGAGTGAAATATCTGCAAAATAACCATTAAAAGTTTTACTCATTTTGCACAAGTAGAAACAAATGCAGAATAATAAGTCTGCCTGCTGCTCTATTCTACTGTAGATAAACACGTGTTTCCATACCGAAGCTCGATGTAGAGTAGTGATTGCCGTTAGTATTCATAATCCTCTTAGTTGGAATGAGCATCACATCTGGGATTTAAACCATTAGATCTACTCTAGCACCTACATAGCCTGCACATACAATAGATGAGAGAAAATTATTGGCTTCATTTATAGATGCTTCAGAGGGCGGTTTCACTTTAAATGTTTATTCTAGGTTACTTCAAGAGTACACACACAAGTCTGATGCTAAGGATTGCTATTTTTGTACATGCTTACTTGCTTCAGCTACTGAGGATGTGACCTACCATCATACTTCACTTTCATATGTAATTACCCGTAGTATATTGCTTACTTTATTTTATAGACAGAATCATTTTGAATATTATTTTTTCAAATATGATTTTATCCTTTCTGAAGATCCTCTTCACATAAGAATGAATCCTCATCCACAGGCCAAGGAAATGGTAACAGCTTGGTTTTTCTTTAGGCCCTCTACAAAGATAGACACTGTTAAAGCACATGACCAAAATTTGACATGCTCAATAAAACCATTGGAAGAGAAATGTATCCAAGCTTTAGAGGAAAGGTGAGCTCATGTTTCATAAAGCAACAAAGCTGGAAAGAGAGGAAGAAGATGAGTGTAAAAAGAAAAAGGTTTATTCTAGATTGAAATTAGACAGAAAAGGAAAGTATGTTTTTTTTAAAGAAGCTGTGAACATACATTTGAAGTTATTGGATGGCCTGTTCAAATATTAACTAGGGAAGAACCAGTCTCATCTCTGGAGTATACTTTATATGTGGGCAAGATGTATTTTTCCAATTGACTGCTGATCTGGAAGGTGTTCGTTATATAGCTTTGTTTCCTAAAATGTATCATGTGAATAGCATAGAAGCTTTGAATATGAATTCATCTGACAGACATAGACGTAGTGTTAATGATGGGGCACAATTAGTTGGAGGTATTGTTGGTGCAATTATTCCTCCAGTATTTACGAGGCTGCAATGTCGAGGGACGGGACGGCCTTCTGGAGGGCTGTTAAGACCCCTTTCTTGGACTCTGGGGACGCCCCGTCTATTGAAATCGCAATAACAGAAGAGCAATGGGTGGAGCATTTTGATAACATTTTTAATAGTGGCCCGTCTAACGAAATCGAATGTAGTCGATTAGATAATGAAGATGCAGCATCACCCCCAATAACAATTGATCTTCAGGTTACCCTAGATGAAGTAAATCAGGCGATAATGTTAAGCATGGGAGGGAAGGCACCCGGCCCCAATGGGATTCCCGTAGACTTATATAAAAACAACACAGCCCTATGGGGTCCGCTGCTAACTCAGGTCATTACAGCTAGTTGTTCCTCCTGCTTAATAGCGACATGGACTGAGTCGATCTTAGTACCGAGATTTAAAAAAAGAAATCGTCAAGACCCCGCTTGCTATCGGCCGATATCCTTGTTAGACTCACTGGCAAAAGTGGTTGGGCGTATCATAGTTGAAAGATTGCAGGACTGGGCTGAGGACAAGAAGATTATGTCAGAACTACAGTTCGGCTTTCATAAGGGTCTAGAGACCGTAGAACAAACCCTAAATCTAAATGTCATTATAGGAAAGTATACTCTTGTTAAAAAAGGCAGGCTGTTCCTAGCCTTCGTCGATCTTACCGCAGCCTTTGATTGCGTTAAGCACGACAAACTTTGGAGGATCCTTCAGGATCTGGGATTAGATCCCACTATTATTCTCTTCTTAAAACAATTGTATCGGGATGCAAAGGCCAGAGTACGATATGGTATTAATGTAGAATGTCAAGCACCGTTTCAAATAAATAAGGGAGTAAGGCAGGGCTGTGTCTTGGCCCCTTTTCTTTTTAATCTTTACATAAATGGCTTAGGTCAAGCACTGCTAAATACATGTCAAGACCTCCCCCAAATAAAAGGGCGGCCTATACCAGCATTACTGTACGCGGATGACGCCGTGTTAATGTCCCGTACCCAAGTAGGCCTACAAAGAATGTTAAATAGCTTTGTGGCATTATGCACGACTTAGGGTTGAGGTAAACACGACAAAAATATTTGTAATGCGATGTGGTATTGGTAGTCACAAGTGTAAAGATATGTACATTGACAAAAAAAAATTGATTTTACAAATAGTTTTAGTTACTTGGGTATTTTATTTGACCATAAAGCCACATGGACTCGCGCTGTCCAATCGAGAAAATTGGCATTTATGAAAACTACTGCGGCTCTTGTAAACTTCCTAGGCAGGAGGCCTCCGTATGAGCTATTACAAATATATAGGGCCAAGTGCATCCCAACGGCCATGTACGGAACAGGAGTTTGGGGATATTTTGAACCCAAAGCTCTGCAAGTAACTGAAAACTGTTTTTTAAAATTCATACTGGTAGTCCCGGGCAGTACTTCCTCCTTTGTTTGTCACTCCGAACTGGGGGTCCCATATTTGACAGATTTAATAAAGGTGGAGCCTATCCTGTTATGGCACAGGATATGGACATCTGTTGAAACTAATCTTAATCGGGACATTCTTACAAACATTCTCAAATCGGAAGGTGCCTTTAAAATTCCATGGTTGAAGTATGTAAGGGATTTTATGTCTGACCTAGGCCATCCCCAGCTTTTCAGAGATCCGAACAAAATGAGTGGTTGGTCGAGAAAAATGTTGAAATCAAAAGCCTTGAATTTATTGGAAACGCAGACTATCGAAAGAAATAGTAAAGCCGACAGTATGGCACAACCAAACGACCCTGATTAGTTACAGCATGCAACCGTACCTTAAACATGTCTGTGGTCTGTATCATAGATTCCTGCTGACAAGATTTAGATTTGGGACATTGCATAGAATAATTAGCTTTCCAACTATGAATGATTGGACAAAAGTCATGCAATTGTGTCCTTGTGTTGATTGCTCAGAGCAAACGACTATCCATGTGGTTTTATTTTGCAAATATTTTAATGTTCAAGGAAAAATATGGATTTTACCCCTTTTAAAAAAGTTAGGCTTGAGACAATGCCGCCCTGCTTTTTTAGTATTACAGTGGAAAACGAACATGTAATTTGGATTTTATCCATGTTTCTAAAAAGTGTAGTTAAATGCAGGAAATCAATTTTAATGTGAACATTTTTAACCTTACAGACAGGAAATCATGCAAATAGTGGTGCTTGGTAATTGTAATTCATTCTTGAACATGTTAGAATTGAAATTTGTTTTAAAGAAATGCTGTGCTTTTATGATTTTTCTGATGGAAATCGAATAAAGCTTTGTTTGATTTGATTGATTTGATATTTATTTATGTTTGATTAATTAAAATCATTACATCTCAGCACAAATAGCAAATATAAAACATGATTAGAACAGTATTTAAAAGGAAAAGGTATCAAGTTTCTAGTCTCCTTTTGGAGCTTCAGTAGGAGTAGTCCTAAATGACGAGAAAATCTGAAAGCTTTCTACAGTAGTAGATAAATTAGCCACTAGTGCATCTGGCGCTTTGCTAGCAGTAAATACATAACTAGTAGCTATTAGATTAATGGGTTTACCTGACCAATTAGCTTTGGACATATTGTTGGCAGAAAAAAGGTGGAGTCTGTACGATGTTGAAGGCACAACATTTCTGACGTGCATACGAGATAAAAGCAAGCTGAGGGGAAAAATTTGCAAAGAACACTTCTGACTTGAAACCTGAACTAGAGAACTTAGAAGCAACTAGTGTGTTAGGAACTTTAAGTAAAGGAGCTTCTGCTATAAGTAGCTGGTTTGGAAGTATTGGTAGTGGATTTTATGGTGTTATATTAAAGCCTATATTGATTATTTGCATTTGCCTAAAATGCCTAATTGCTTTATATGTTATTTTGCAAGAAAGGGAAAGGGATAAAGAAAAAGGCAAAGGAGAGAAGAAAAGTAAATGGAAGAAAGAAAGAGTAAGGTTTACAGTGAGTTAAAGCAGATACAAAGTTTGAAGGGAAAGATAGATGACTCAGGAAAAGAAAGAGGTGCACTTTGAGTGATTGCTATACTTGCCATCAGAGGAGGGAAATGATAGAGAGAATTTCCATATTTTTGCAAATTAAAGCATTTACCTGAAAAGTGCTACATTTAATACTGAATAATACATGCATAATAAATGCACAATTTGTAGTAGGTAACCATATTTAGGCATTATAAGCACACATATGAATAACATATTGTATTGACTTAAGTTAGCCTAACTACTGATGCCATATTAAATGTTGACTTTGCACGCTGTGGCTTAGAGACCTGTTTTAGTGTTTAAACTGTTGTTTTGCGCAAGATGTTTTTCTCTTTCTACTGCAGATGCTGTCATTTTCCAGAAGCCTTCTGTTAGCTAGTAAATAGGCATTTGTTATGTATTAGACAACTGATAGTGAGATTCTCACTGGGAGGAGAGGAGATGGCAGGGAACGCGACTTATGAGAACAACCGTCTGAACCTCAAGATCTGTTCAAAGTAACAAACCAGGGACATAGTTGCATAGCTCATTGTGAAGACCTGATAAACTGGAGAGTTTAATTGCTCCCAGAATTTGCTGAAGACTGATTGGTTCACAGGAGTGGGGAATGGGAATATTGTTGCCATTAAATGTTTTGGTTGAATTATATTAATGTGTGTTCCTAAGATTAGTCCGAGCCCTTCCCAGACAGAGACCCTTCTTTCAGAGAGTACTTTTTCTCACAAGCTCTTAGACTAGGTGCGGAGAGCTTGCTGCAGAACTTACAAGGCAGATATTAGCGATGCCTGCTGACTTTGGACTAAGAAAACCTTTTCAGTCTTCGCTAATTTTCCCTGCTTGAGGGCTAAAGCTTCATTCTTAAGCATTCTTCTTCCCTCATCAGATCCCTTCATTTGGGTGTTATGAACTGACACCTTACCTTGTTTGCTGAAATTAAATGCCTTTAATGCCCAATCTTCATTAATTAGATTTAGGAATTTTTCCTTTATGGAACACACTTTTTGCATTTTCTCTATCTTATGTGCAATTCTTACTAATGTAATATTTTATCTTGTCTTGAAATATCGACTTTTGGACTATTTGAATCTGTAACAATGATGGCTAAAGTTTAATACTTACTGAATTAATGACTGGTTTTAAATTAATTTGTTAATTAATCCTTTAAACTCACACCAAATCTCTTTGTTGATGCTTGAGAAGCTCCTGTTGGTCTTCACTGTTCATGGAAATTGATGTAAATGATAGCTCCTTATCAACTCTCCTTGTTGACTCACAAAGGTATATACGAACAATGGCGGGGTTTATTTAATGATTTTACTCAACGATTAAGATACAAGTTTCCACACTCCGCCCCGTCATGCCCAAATATAGAACTGATTGGAGAGAGCACCCAGTGATCAATCTAGTGGTACATCTGGCTTTGTAAATAATTACCTCACAGGACTTTAAATTGACTCTTATGCTGTCTATTTATGACGGTGTTGGATTTTGATACCATCACCTTTTACATTCCCTTATTAAGGTCTTGTATCTGCATTTGCTTCTGCTCATAACCATTGAGAAGATACCTTATTCTTCTAACAGGAGGCAGAGTAAGTTTATCAATAACCTTAGTTCATGTGGATTGATAATGAGCAGTGAGCATTGACACATCAACTGTGTCATTAGACTGGTGTAAACATGTTGCTGTTTGTTTGCCAGTGACTGTCAGTCACTCGTAGGTTGTTTACATGTGAAACAAGGAAGGATACACATTGACTATTTCATGTCAGATCTTAGTGAGGCAGGCCACTGGTGAGGCTTCCACTATCGGATCTCATTGTTAGCAGGAATGTTCTTCAAGTAACTGTTAGACAGCCAGTGATCAATTATCAAGAGATAGGCAGCAAGACTGCCATTTTCATATGCACTTGGGTTCAGTTTGAACAGCATTTAGGTGTTGTGTGCATAATTACAGAGGTTGAGCCCAAAAGAGTGTATCAATATAGAATAAGGTAATGCAGACACAGTAAGAACTATCCTGGAATAGGCAGAACCCTCAGTCAAAGGTCAACTCATGGCTTGTTTTGAGGATATAAAGGGCTACAGCAAATCAGCTAGCATTCTCCCAGACAGGAAATAGTAAATCCAGCCAAGCATTTTCCCCCAGTACTAGACACAAACACACATGAACAATATACTGCATGGGTAATGGTGTCAAAAGCTGCCATCAGATCTCATGTGATCAGGGCTACAATACAGTTCCTGTCTAGCCTCTATCATAAATCACCCATTATCATAGAATTTATCACTTCTCAAAGCTAAAAAAGTTTCTTGTACTGAGTCCAAGAGATAATTTTTTAATATATGATTCTAGTAGATCTATCACCACCTTTTCGAATACCTTAACCAGGAAAGGTAAGGTAGAAACACTATGATATTCTGCCAATAGCAAGAGGTTTGCAGAACTTTTTCAAAGGTGCAATGACACTTGGGATCACACATGATCGACTCTTGGGCAGCTCCGGACATGTCTATCTTTTTTTAAACCCTTCAAATGAGTACTTTATGGTTGACTGTGTTGCAGTTGGCTGAGAGTTTAAGGATTATTAGAGCAGTTTTCTTGGTTTCATCCAAAGAAAGCAGGAGCTCTTCTGTAAAGTTGTTCTAGAGCAAAGAAGGAGCAACCCAGTAACCTAGGGACCTGGGTAGGACAATTGATTAACAACACAAGTGGTCCCTATGGGGGACGTGTGGCCCTTGACTTACACGGCAATAGATTTAAAGAACCCTTCTTACAAGTAAGGTTTGCTTATGCATTTTGTGCATTTATTCTCCATTTCACATGAATAGTGTTTCAAAATGTAATAAAGACAAGATTTCAGCAATATCAATAGCAATACAAAGTGCTCCTGTTCAGTGACAGCGCAGTGAAAGTGATACAGTGAATAAATAGTTTGCTGGTGCTATACACAATGATAATATGTACATGTGACTGATAGGGATAATGTGATGTTATCTGTGACACTCATATTGCAATTGTCGAAATCCACAATCAAATTAAAAAACAGTCCAGATTTATGTTGCAATGTTTTGACCCACAATACAAAATTAATCAGACAAGGGTCATCAGTACAGAGGGTTGAAGGAGACACCAGAGGAATTGTATCAACAGTCCTCAGTCGCGGCCGGCATGGCTCGCGGGTGGGGGGGGTGGGCGCGTGGTACGTGGGGTGGGGGGACGGGCGAGTGGTCGCGAGGGAAGGGGGGTCATGCGGGGAGGGGGTGTTTAAATAAAAAAAAAAATTTAAACTTACCTTTCCCGGGTCCCGCGTCTTTACTGCTGGGTCTGCTCCTGCTTTCCTGCCTCCGCAGGAACAGGAGGCAGGCAGCCTCCCTCCCCTCCCCTAAGCTAATCACAATGCTGCAATGGCAGCGTTGTGATTGGTTGGGACGCCGACCACACAGGCGTCTATGGGGAGGCCATTTTTTCCTTGTAGGCTGCATGCAGCATTCATGGAGAAAATGGAGAGTGCACATGACTGGTTTGGTCGGCCCCAGAGGGCCAACCAAACAGTCAGGGCCCACAGCATTGGGGTAGCCACTCCTCCCCTGCCCTTCGAGCAGACCCGCCCACCCGCCCGCCCCCAACCAAACCCTTCTGCTTTCTCGCAGTGCAAGAAGCAAAACATAAAATGGTATTTATAATACCATTTTAAGTTTCTGCTTCTCGCACTGCGAGAAAGCAGTGGGGGCGACACTCCTCCCCCCACATGGAGGGGCCGCCCCTGACAGTTCTATAATCCTAGGAAGTGTCTAAATCAGGGCTACATCATCTGGCTTGCTCCTAGAGATGGCAAGCAAAGAGGTAAGAGACTTGGCTACGAATGTCAAGGAGTTGGAGGGGAGAGTCAAGTTCCCAGGGTGCTTGATCAGTGATGTGTTCTGTGTGCTGTGCTCCGGGTAGCCCTCAAGAAACGAGTGGCGGAGTGATTGTTATACATATCTCCATGGCCAGGCAAAAGTCGTCTGAAGGATCGATATTGTGTTTTGAAGAACAGAATCCAAAACACAATATCAATCCTGACATTACCTGAGCATTGTGCTTTCCATCTGTTCATGAAGGCCACCCACACCCACAGAACTTCGGACTTGTCAGAAGTAAGGGTGGGCGGAGTTGGCAGAGTGCCACTTTGCGGAATTCCACGGAGTTGGCTAAAAACGACGTGAAATTCCGCTCCGCCCCCTGCCACCTGACCCACCTCGAGCAGGCTTACGGTCACGGCGCTCCTCCGCTTCCGTGCCCTGCCCCGGCTGTCCTCCTCCTCCTGGCTGTCCCCGTTTCCACTCCAGGCTCACTCCCGGGCAAAATGAAACTCCTGTTCTTCGTCTTGGGAGAACTGCGCATGCGCGCGCGCACGCGCACACGCGCAGTCGTCCCAAGAGTATATAATATATATATATATTCACTGAAAAAACCATAGGTTTTAGGGACAGTTATAGTTAGTTGGACATTTCACTCGTACAAAACCATAGAAATTCCCCCGTTATAGTTAGTTCAGCTAACTATAACTCGCGCCCCGCAATGCACTGCTGATGACGTCACATATTACATCACTCATGACATGGTCAGTGACATCACTGATGACATCTCAAATGACATCACTGATGACATCACTGATGACATCATCCAGTGACTGTGTGTTTCTGTAAAGTTTAAATATGTTTAATATATATAGGGAAAGGCGTATTGAAGAATGAGTGGGTGTATAAGTGTCTGAATGGATGATTTAGTACGTGAGTGACTGACTCTACAAGTGAGTGATTAAATGTATCTTACTGAATGCATGGGTTAGTGACTAAACTGTGTGAATGTCTGTATCCGTCTGTCTGTTGGTTTGTAAGCGGCTGCATGGCTTTCTGAATAGCTACATGAGTGTCTACATGGGTTATTGATTGATTGTCTGAGTATCTGTATGGGTGCCTGAGTGTTTGTGTGGGTGGGGTGTGTGTGACTCTGTGCATAGAAGTGTGAGTTGGTGATTCACTGGGTGCATGGTTTCAAGAGTGCATCTGTGATGGACTGTATGCGTGGGTGAGTGTGTGTAAAGGTGTGTTAGTGATTGAATGTATATCTCAGTGGTACATGTGTGAGTAACTACATATGTGAAAGGCAGTATATATGTGTGTTGGAGTATATAAATGGCTATAAGTGAGAGTGTGTGATTGTGAGAGTGGCAGTATGGATGAGTGTGTACTTGTATCAGTGATTGTATAAGAGCGTAAGAATGTGCTAGTATTTGTATGAGTAAGTGAGCTGGTGTGTGTATAACTGTATAGGTGAGTAAATGGGTGTGTGATTAAGTTTTTTGCATGACTGACTAGGTGTGTGAGTACCTCTATGGATGAGTGGCGGTGTGTGAGTGTTTATATAGGTGTATGAGTGCATATGATAGTCCTGTACTGAGTGACTAAGTAAGAGTGACTGTACGGGTGAGTAAGTGGATGTGTGTTTAGACCTAAGAATCAGTGAGTGGGTATGTAGTTTTTGGTGTTGGAGTGTCTATGGTTTTGAGAATGGCAGTCTGTAATTTAGAGTGGGTGTATCAAAAGTTATATTAGGGTGTGAGAAGATGCATGAAATTATCACATGGATGATGTCATCAGTGATGTCATTTGAGATGTCATCAGTGATGTCATCAGTGATGTCACTGACCATGTCATGAGTGATGTAATATGTGACGTCATCAGCAGTGCATTGCGGGGCGCGAGTTATAGTTAGCTGAACTAACTATAACGGGGGAATTTCTATGGTTTTGTACGAGTGAAATGTCCAACTAACTATAACTGTCCCTAAAACCTATGGTTTTTTCAGTGAATTTAAAAGGTTTTTTAAATGCAAATTTCTAACTATAACGTGTCTGAAACCTATGGTTTTTTCAGTGAATTTCAAAGGTTTTTTAAATGCTAATTTCTAACTATAACATTGCCTGAAACCTATGATTTTTTAAGTGAATTTCAAAGGTTTTTTTAAATGCTAGTTTCTAACTATGCCTACAGAGGTAGGACATGTGAAGAAAGAAGAAAAAACGCACAGAAAGAAGCAAAAGATGTGCAGAAAGAACCAACAGAGGAGCAGAAAGAGGCCTTGTTGCAAAATCATCCTGTGCCCACAACTTTTTCAGACGGGTACTGGTGGTAACTGACTCTGACTAACCAGAGCCAGTGCTATGCTAAAAGACACTTAGAATACAGTGAAAACACCTACATACACTAGGGAACACTATGCGTTGGGGTACCCCTGTGATTAGCATGACCTCCTCTGCAAGTCCCTAGTACATAATAGGGCAGGGGGATTAAAACTACCTCTTAAAACGCGCTACAGGGCGCGTTTGCACAGTGGTGAAGGGAGGGGGGCCTGAGGTGACATGTGTGCAAACGCACCCCGTGGCGCGTTTTAAGTTGCGGGATTAAGTCCCCTTGAATTCTGAGGGTACCTGGGGCCCAACTAGCCCCCCAGGTACCTACAGTTAGGACCACAGAGCTGAGTTGCAGAGAGGCGTTCCAAGGCCACGCACCTTTTTTCACCTCTCTGCAACGCTTACTGAAGGTACCTGGTGGGCTAGTTGGCCCCCAGGGTCCCTCAGGATTCAAAGGGAATTAATTCCCCAACTTAAAACGCACCACAGGGCGTGTTTGCGCACATGTCACCTGAGGCCCCGCCCCCTCCCCTTCACCACTGTGCAAACGTGCCCCGTGGTGCGTTTTAAGTTGGGGGATTAGGTCACCTTGAATCCTGAGGGTCCCTGGGGCCCAACTAGCCCACTAGGTACTTCCAGTAAGCACCACAGGCCTGCGTTGCAACGCCTGTAACAAATTGTGCAGTTGTGTTTAGGTAGTGAAGAGGGTCGTCCTGGGGGTAGTGTTTTAGGGTTTAGGGTAGTGCAGTGGTATTTGTGTAGTGTAGGGGGTCATGCTGGGGGTAGATTTAGGGTTTTGGGTAGTGCAGTGGTGTTTGGGTAGTGTAGGGAGTCGTGCTGGGGGAGTGTTTTAGGGTTTAGGGTAGTGCAGTGGTGTTTGGGTAGTGTAGGGGGTCGTGCTGGGGTAGTGTTTTAGGGTTTAGGGTAGTGCAGTGGTGTTTGGGTAGTGTAGGGGGTCGTGCTGGGGGTAGTGATTTAGGGTAGTGCAGTGGTGTTTGGGTAGTGTAGGGGTACTGCTGGGGGTAGTGTTTTAGGGTTTAGGTTAGTGCAGTGGTGTTTGGGTAGTGTAGGGGTACTGCTGGGGGTAGTGTTTTAGGGTTTAGGGTAGTGCAGTGGTGTTTGTGTAGTGTAGGGGTAGTGTTTTAGGGTTTAGGGTAGTGCAGTGGTGTTTGTGTAGTGTAGGAGGTCGTGTTTTAGGGTTTAGGGTAGTGCAGTGGTATTTGGGTAGTGTAGGGAGTCGTGCAGGGGTAGTGTTTTAGGGTTTAGGGTAGTGTAGGGGGTCATGCGGGGGTAGTGTTTTAGGGATTAGGGTAGTGCATTGGTGTTTGGGTAGTGTAGGGGGTCATGCGGGGGTTAGTGTTTTAGGGTTTAGGGCAGTGCAGTGGTGTTTGGGTAGTGTAGGGGGTCGTGCTGGGGGAGTGTTTTAGGGTTTAGGGCAGTGCAGTGGTGTTCGGGTAGTGTAGGGGGTTGTGCTGGGGGAGTGTTTTAGGGTTTAGGGCAGTGCAGTGGTGTTCGGGTAGTGTAGGGGGTCGTGCTGGGGGAGTGTTTGAGGGTTTAGGGCAGTGCAGTGGTGTTCGGGTAGTGTAGGGGGTTGTGCTGGGGGTAGTATTTTAGGGTTTAGGGTAGTGCAGTGGTGTTCGGGTAGTGTAGGGGGTCGTGCTGGGGGTAGTGTTCTAGGGTTTAGGGCAGTGCAGTGGTGTTTGGGCAGTGTAGGGGGTAATGCTGGGGGTGGTGTTTTAGGGTTTAGGGCAGTGCAGTGGTGTTCGGGCAGTGTAGGGGGTCGTGCTGGGGGTGGTGTTTCAGGGTTTAGGGCAGTGCAGTGGTGTTCGGGCAGTGTAGGGGGTGGTGTTTCAGGGTTTAGGGCAGTGCAGTGGTGTTCGGGCAGTGTAGGGGGTCGTGCAGGGGGTGGTGTTTCAGGGTTAAGGGCAGTGGTGTTCGGGCAGTGTAGGGGGTCGTGCTGGGGGTGGTGTTTCAGGGTTTGGGGCAGTGCAGTGGTGTTCGAGCAGTAAAGGGGGTCGTGCTGGGGGTGGTGTTTCAGGGTTTAGGGCAGTGCAGTGGTGTTCGGGCAGTGTAGGGGGCGGTGCAGGGGGTGGTGTTTCAGGGTTTAGGGCAGTGCAGTGGTGTTCGGGCAGTGTAGGGGGTGCTGCAGGGGGTGGTGTTTCAGGGTTTAGGGCAGTGCAGTGGTGTTCGGGCAATGTAGGGGGTCATGCAGGGGGTGGTGTTTCAGGGTTTAGGGCAGTGCAGTGGTGTTCGGGCAGTGTAGGGGGTCATGCTGGGGCTGGTGTTTCAGGGTTTAGGGCAGTACAGTGGTGTTCGGGCAGTGTAGGGGGTCGTGCTGGGGCTGGTGTTTCAGGGTTTAGGGCAGTGCAGTGGTGTTCGGGCAGTGTAGGGAGTTGTGCTGGGGCTGGTGTTTCAGGGTTTAGGGCAGTGCAGTGGTGTTCGGGCAGTGTAGGCGGTCGTGCTGGGGCTGGTGTTTCAGGGTTTAGGGCAGTGCAGTGGTGTTCGGGCAATGTAGGGGGTTGTGCTGGGGCTGGTGTTTCAGGGTTTAGGGCAGTGCAGTGGTGCTCGGGCAGTGTAGGTGGTCGTGCTGGGGGGAGTGTTTGAGGGTTTAGGGCAGTGCAGTGGTGTTTGGGCAGTGTAGGGGGTCATGCTGGGGCTGGTGTTTCAGGGTTTAGGGCAGTGCAGTGGTGTTCGGGCAGTGTAGGGGGTCGTGCTGGGGGTGGTGTTTCAGGGTTTAGGGCAGTGCAGTGGTGTTTGGGCAGTGTAGGGGGTCATCCTGGGGCTAGTGTTTCAGGATTTAGGGCAGAGCAATGGTGTTCAGGCAGTGTAGGGGGTTTTTCTGGAGGTGGTGTTTCAGGGTTTAGGGCAGTGCAGTGGTGTTCGTGCAGTGTAGGGGGTGTTGTTTCAGGGTTTAGGGCAGTGGTGTTCAGGCAGTGTAGGGGGTCTTGCTGGGGTTGATGTTTCAGGGTTTAGGGCAGTGCAGTGGTGTTCGGGCAGTGTAGGGGGTCGTGCTGGGGGTGGTGTTTCAGGGTTTAGGGCAGTGCAGTGGTGTTCCGGCAGTGTAGGAGGTCGTGCAGGGGGTGGTGTTTCAGGGTTTAGGCCAGTGCAGTGGTGTTCGGGCAGTGTAGGGGGTCATGCTGGGGGTGGTGTTTCAGGGTTTAGGGCAGTGCAGTGGTGTTCGGGCAGTGTAGGGTGTCGTGCTGAGGGGTGGTGTTTCAGGGTTTAGGGCAGTGAAGTGGTGTTCGGGCAGTGTAGGGGGTCGTGCAGGGGGTGGTGTTTCAGGGTTTAGTGCAGTGAAGTGGTGTTTGGGCAGTGTAGGGGGTCGTGCAGGGGGTGGTGTTTCATGGTTTAGGGCAGTGCAGTGGTGTTCGGCCAGTGTAGGTGGTCTTGCTGGGGGTGGTGTTTCAGGCTTTAGTGCAGTGGTGTTCGGGCAGTGTAGGGGGTCTTGCTGGGGGTGGTGTTTCAGGGTTTAGGGCAGTGCAGTGGTGTTCGGGCAGTGTAGGGGGTCTTGCTGGGGCTGGTGTTTCAGGGTTTAGGGCAGTGCAGTGGTGTTCGGGCAGTGTAGGGGGTCGTGCTGGGGCTGGTGTTTGAGGATTTAGGGTAGTGCAGTGGTGTTCGGGCAGTGTAGGGGGTCGTGCTGGGGCTGGTGTTTCAGGGTTTAGGGCAGTGCAGTGGTTTTCGGGCAGTGTAGGCGGTCGTGCTGGGTCTGGTGTTTCAGGGTTTAGGGCAGTGCAGTGGTGTTCGGGCAGTGTACGGGGTTGTGCTGGGGCTGGTGTTTCAGGGTTTAGGGCAGTGCAGTGGTGCTGGGGGTGGTGTTTCAGGGTTTAGGGCAGTGCAGTGGTGTACGGGCAGTGTAGGGGGTCTTGCTGGGGGTGGTGTTTCAGGGTTTAGGGCAGTGGTGTTCGGGCAGTGTAGGGGGTCTTGCTGGGGGTAGTGTTTCGGGGTTTAGGGCAGTGCAGTGGTGTTCGTGCAGTGTAGGGGGTCGTGCTGGGGGTGGTGTTTCAGGGTTTAGGGCAGTGCAGTAGTGTTCGGGCAGTGTAGGGGATCGTGCAGGGGTGGTGTTTCAGTGTTTAGGGCAGTGCAGTGGTGTTCGGGCAGTGTAGGGGGTCGTGCTGGGGGTGGTGTTTCAGGGTTTAGGGCAGTGCAGTGGTGTTTGGGCAGTGTACGGGTCGAGTAGGGGTGGTGTTTCAGGGTTTAGGGCAGTGCAGTGGTGTTCGGGCAGTGTAGGGGTCGTGCTTGGGCTGGTGTTTCAGGGTTTAGGGCAGTGCAGTGGCGTTCGGGCAGTGTAGGGGGTCTTGCTGGGTGTGGTGTTTCAGGGTTTAGGGCAGTGGTGTTCGGGCAGTGTAGGGGGTCTTGCTGGGTGTGGTGTTTCAGGGTTTAGGGCAGTGGTGTTCGGGCAGTGTAGGGGGTCTTGCTGGGGGTAGTGTTTCAGAGTTTAGGGCAGTGCAGTGGTTTTCGGGCAGTGTAGGGGGTCTTGCTGGGGGTAGTGTTTCAGGGTTTAGGGCAGTGCAGTGGTGTTCGTGCAGTGTAGGGGGTCGTGCTGGGGATGGTGTTTCAGGGTTTAGGGCAGTGCAGTAGTGTTCGGGCAGTGTAGGGGGTCGTGCAGGGGGTGGTGTTTCAGGGTTTAGGGCAGTGCAGTGGTGTTCGGGCAGTGTAGGGGGTCGTGCTGGGGGTGGTGTTTCAGGGTTTAGGGCAGTGCAGTGGTGTTTGGGCAGTGTAGGGGGTCGTGCTGGGGGTGGTGTTTCAGGGTTTAGGGCAGTGGTGTTCGGGCAGTGTAGGGGGTCTTGCTGGGGGTGATGTTTCAGGGTTTAGGGAAGTGCAGTGGTGTTCGGGCAGTGTAGGAGGTCTTGCTGGGGGTAGTGTTTCAGGGTTTAGGGCAGTGCAGTGGTGTTCGGGCAGTGTAGGGGTCATGCTGGGGGTGGTGTTTCAGGGTTTAGGGCAGTGCAGTGGTGTGTGGGCAGTGTAGGGGGTCGTGAAGGGGGTAGTGTTTCAGGGTTTAGGGCAGTGCAGTGGTGTTCGGGCAGTGTAGGGGGTCGTGCTAGGGTATGTGTTTCAGGGTTTAGGGCAGTGCAGTGGTGTTCGGGCAGTGTAGGGGGTCGTGCAGGGGCTGGTGTTTCATGGTTTAGGGCAGTGCAGTGGTGTTCGGGCAGTGTAGGGGGTCGTGCTGGGAGTAGTGTTTTAGGGTTTAGGGTAGTGCAGTGGTGCTTGTGTAGTGTAGGGGGTCGTGCTGGGGGTAGTGTTTTATGTTTTAGGGTAGTGCAGTGGTGTTTGTGTAGTGTAGGGGTCATGTTTTAGGGTAGTGCAGTGGTGTTTGGGTAGTGTAGGGGGTCGTGCTGGGGGTAGTGTTTTAGGATTTAGGTTAGTGCAGTGGTGTTTGGGTAGTATAGGGGGTCGTGCTGGGGGTAGTGTTTTAGGGTTTAAGGTAGTGCAGTGGTGTTTGTGTAGTGTAGGGGGTCGTGCTGGGGGTAGTGTTTTAGGTTTTAGGGTAGTGCAGTGGTGCTTGTGTAGTGTAGGGGGTCGTGCTGGGGGTAGTGTTTTAGGGTTTAGGGTAGTGCAGTGGTGTTTGTGTAGTGTAGGGGGTCATGTTTTAGGGTAGTGCAGTGGTGTTTGGGAAGTGTAGGGGGTCGTGCTGGGGGTAGTGTTTTAGGATTTAGGTTAGTGCAGTGGTGTTGGGGTAGTGTTTTAGGGTTTAGGGTAGTGCAGTGGTGTTTGTGTAGTGTAGGGGGTCATGCTGGGGGTAGTGTTTTAGGGTTTAGGATAGTGCAGTGGTGCTTGTGTAGTGTAGGGGGTCGTGCTGGGGTAGTGTTTTAGGGTTTAGGGTAGTGCAGTGGTGTTTTTGTAGTGTAGGGGGTCATGTTTTAAGATGCAACGCTCCAATACCTGACCAGTCTGCACTACATAAAACTGCAAAAAAACTAAAAATAAAAAGTGTTTTGCACACTTTTGTCATTGGGCTATATGTGGGCTACATCTGGGTAATATTTGTACTACATTTGGGCTCTTTTTTCACTGGTGGCCATCTTGGAAGACTTCTTTGTTATGAAGTTTCCTAATTTCCTCATTTACTGCAGTCTCCTCAGTAGGAAATGCTTTCAGTTTTTTACTTTGATTCCATCAAGAAGGCATTCAGATGTGTCACACATTTGCCATAAATTCAGAATGTTATTACTCTAGTTGTTCATTAGATCACTGTAGTAAAGCTACTGCTCACCAAGGAGTTAACTGGAAGTCTACTGCTGGTATTGAAAGTGATTGTTTCAGTCTGCATGTCAGAATTTTCTAATGAAATAGAAGAGGATTTGAGATCTCACTTAAAACATGCACTACATTTTCTTTTTGCAGCACTAACCATAATTTCTATGGCAAAATGAACCCCCTCATTTTGTTCCTTTTTAAATTAAATGTTTTAAGTGTTACCAGTTTATTCCAATCAAGATGGCTTCAGGTGTGCCATACTTTTGTCATAAGTAAGGCTTTTAGCACTCTAGTTGTTCTTTAGAAGACTCTGGGAAGCTGCAGTAGAACACAAAGGCATCAACTGACAGGCTGCTCCTGTTGAAATATAACAGGAAGATATTTGAGATCTCACTTAAAACAAGTCCTAATTTTTCTTTCTACAGCACTAACCATAATTTCTATGGCAAAATGAACCCCATCATTTTGTTCCTTTTTAAATTAAATGTTTTAAGTGTTACCAGTTTATTCCAATCAAGATGGCTTCAGGTGTGCCATACTTTTGTCATAAGTAAGACTGTTAGCGCTCTAGTTGTTCTTTAGAACACTCTGGGAAGCTGCAGTAGAACACAAAGGCATCAACTGACAGGCTGCTCCTGTTGAAATATAACAGGAAGATATTTGAGATCACACTTGAAACATGTCCTAATTTTTCTTTCTACAGCACTAACCATAATTTCTATGACAAAATGAACCCCATCATTTTGTTCCTTTTTAAATTAAATGTTTTAAGTGTTACCAGTTTATTCCAATCAAGATGGCTTCAGGTGTGCCATACTTTTGTCATAAGTAAGGCTGTTAGCACTCTAGTTGTTCTTTAGAACACTCTGGGAAGCTGCAGTAGAACACAAAGGCATCAACTGACAGGCTGCTCCTGTTGAAATATAACAGGAAGATATTTGAGATCACACTTGAAACATGTCCTAATTTTTCTTTCCAGAGCACTAACCATAATTTCTATGACAAGATGAACCCCATCATTTTGTTCCTTTTTAAATTAAATGTTTTAAGTGTTACCAGTTTATTCCAATCAAGATGGCTTCAGGTGTGCCATACTTTTGTCATAAGTAAGGCTGTTAGCACTCTAGTTGTTCTTTAGAACACTCTGGGAAGCTGCAGTAGAACACAAAAGAATCAACTGACAGTCTCTGCCCTTGTTGGATGTACATGTTTTACTGAGAATGTCAGACTTCATTCTCACATGACTGAGAAAGATAATGTGAATTTACAGAAAATATGCTCTCATTTTAGCTTCTGGGGCACCTTCCAAAACTGTATGGGACAAGCATGTGAAAATAGTTTTCTCTCAAACATGATTCATGATATCCCAGCAGAAGGTTTTTCACAGGGTAAAATCACCTTAGAACACACCACAATTCCTGAAATTAGTATGGTACCATCAACAAATGAATTCTAATGTAACTAAAGTCTGTTATCACCCTTTATAGTTCTCCTTTTGGTAACCCTCAAAATCTTCGATTCACTACAATGCATTTCAATGGTACTATCATTTATATTGGTCCCAAGATGGCTGCCAGCAATTCCAGGATGAAGTGCTGACAGCCAATCAGATCTCACGATGACATGTGTGGTTAGGCTCCGCCCAGATATATATGTGTTTTTACTTTTGATTTTCTCAGCAACTACTGAACGGATTTACACCATTTAACAAAAGGGTTCTTTTTGAACCAAGAACTACCTCTTTGCCAAATTTGGTGTAATTCCGTTCAGCAGTTCGGGCTGTAGCCTTGCATAAAGTTTCCTATGGGAAATTGATTTTTTGACTCTTATTTTTTAATTTCTCCGCAACTACTGAACGGATTTACACCATTTAACAAAAAGGGTTCTTTCTGAACCAAGAACTACCTCTTTGCCAAATTTGGTGTAATTCCGTTCAGCAGTTCGGGCTGTAGCCGTGTCTAAAGTTTCCTATGGGAAAATGAATGGGGAAAACACGTTTTGGGACCCCCCTTTTTCTCGGCCCCCGCTTGACGAATCACCCTGAGACTTTTAGGGTAGGAGCGGACCGGAGCGGGCCATAAAGTTTGAAAATTTCGCGAAGATTCGTCAACCGACGCAAGAGTTATTTCAAATAGAATGTCGCGGATTTCCTATGGAAAATAGGTCCTAACTATAACTATCTACTGGCGACCGCCAGTAGATAATATAATATATGGTGTAAATCTGTTCAGTAGTTTTAGAGAAAATAAAAAATATTTGTATATCTGGATGGTTAGGTTCGAGGGACTCTCGTAAGAGTCCTGGGTGCTCAACTTAAAATAAATAGAGCGTTCTGATTGGCAGAGGGGACTTTTTCCCGTGGACCAACTGGCTCCCACAAGAGTGAGGCTCCTGAGGGAGCAAGCACTCTGTTTGGCTGGTGCAACATGAAGAAAAATGTTTCAGCTGCCCTGACAAGACTCGAGGACTTAATCCCCGGTCCAGCGATTATTGCTGCAGCAAGACATATGAGAGTAGAGTAGGTATACCCTTTTCCCCTAGCCCCTTTGAGGGGGGTGCCAGAAGAACCCCCACGAGACAAATATAAAAAATACATGTTTTTACACGATCTTGTGATACTCCCGCGGGATAGTGGGAAAAAAGACAAAATGCCGGAACCAATTAAAAAATTTAAATGACCCCCGGTGTGGGTCAGGTCCTGGGAGAAAACATTTAATTAATTATTTGGGGAGAGGCGTGTGTGGGGCCCCCTCTTGGTGAGCCGATTTTGGCTCCGTCGACCCCACCCCCAGGGGGTAGCAGTTTTTATCAAAGGGGAGGGGGTGCATGACCCCCTCTCCGAATTTTAAAGGCCCCAGGGATCCAATCCCCTGGGGCTGTAACATAAATTTAAAGGGGAAGGGAGCATACAGCCCCGCCTAACCTGTAAAGGCCCCGGGCACCACAACCTCTGGGCTGAAACATAAAAGTACAGGAGAGGGGTGTGCATTCCCCACCCCAGAGTCTGTAAAGACCCCGGGGACCACATGCCCATTTATATATAAATCAATGATTGTTATAAAAATGCTAAAATGTTTAACTCTTTTCCACAGATAACAGTCATCTGAATAATAAAAAAGTGTGCAACAGATATATATACACATAAAAAAAATTGAGACAGTTTAAAAATTGTAAACGGTTTTTTAACATTTAATTCCTTTTTTTTAATGGATAACTCTCCATCTGAATGCCAAAATATTAAGATTGCCCCATATAACCAACCACAAATCCTTCAAACGCATTGGACCTGATTATGATGTCGTGTAGAAGTGCTTTCGCAGTCTTGTTGGGGTCGGTCGGTCCGCCCAATGTGGCATCGGAAGCGGTCGCTCCGACCGCAGGATTATGATGCATTGGAATACATTGCTTACTGTCCAACGTGGTCTTTCAGCCTCTGACAGGAAATTCCGACTGTGCGGCTCTCGGAAAAGACCAAAGGAGCCGATCGGAGCATGGTCCGACCCTGGAACCGCCCGCCCAATTACGATGCGTATTTCCGACGTGCCGTCTGTGTCGGTCCAACCATCTCATCAGAGCTGGCGGAAAGGGAGGCTTATAAGGCCAAAACTCACCACTACACATTTTCACACTTTCTGTGCAGCTCTGAAGCCCATCGCACACGTCATACCGCATTTGTTCCTAATCGATGACCAGCTAAATCAAAACCTTCGCAGACGTCACCGCTGGTAAGTGACACACCTACCCCTACACATTAAAGTGACCACAAAGCCATGGTGCACCCATGTGAAACTGCTCTGTAGCATGGTGAGCATGAGGAAGGAGGGAATCTCAGCATCGGGTGACCAGAGTCCGATCAGAAAATACAGGGACATGCCCAACATAAAGGTAGGACTACAAATGCGCATAGACACATATCTGTATATATATGTATGGTGAGCTCACCACTACTATATGTGTCCCATGTCATGGCAACATAACATCAATGCACACATAAAAGTATGTACCAATGATACCAATACACTGGCACACAACATCATCCCTGAACCCAATACCCTCATCACCAGTGATGGGAGCAAAGACTGAGGGTGCAGCTGAGCTTCCAAACTGCACCGTGAAGGAGGTTGTCGCAGGGCAGTGTCAGGGTGAAAAGGTGTACCTTGAGAAGTAGCACATGAGGTGGCTAGAAGGTGCATTGGAGGTGCAAGCACTGACAAATGTAAATCAGTATATGAAGTGGTTTTGTGAATGATAGTGCATAGCATTGGCAGTAGGAAAACTTGTCTGCACAGAAAGCTACCACCTAAACTCCATTGAGTGCAGCAACATCTTGAAAAGACAGAAAGCAGACTTTGCAGCTGCATCACATACCACTGCCCCTGAACTAATAGTTGAGATATATGTAACACTACAACCACAATCTCCTACTGTCAGCATTGAGCCTACTACAAATCCCTATGTATTGAAGTTAGATTTGTGTCACCAAAGTGAATTGATAATAACAGCCTTTGCCAATAACATACACTCTAGCATCTTAGGTACAATGTAAGGTTTGCATTCACTTATCTTGATCTTGTCATATGCCAGAAGTATTGACATACCATATGTGTACCACTAAGTGAAAAGGACATTCATTCATCTCATATGGTTATAAAAGGTGGCCACATAGGCATGATACACATCCCTATGAGTCCCCACCTCAATTCCCTGTTAAATGAAGCCACTCAAACTCATGTTGTGATGAACAAGATAAAGTAGTCACAATGCAAACATCACTAGACTGATTCACTCTACCACAACCCAGAAGTCCAAAAGCTTGTGTAACTGCAACTGTTTGCAGGTGACACATCCTACCTGGACATATACACACACTCCACATCACTTGACATACAAACACTCCTTGACAACCTTGACCCACACCTTACAACAAACATGACCTTCTGATAGCACATACATCTCTTCGGAGGCTGGAAACCAAGTATAGTGAATTTCATCCCTGGGTGGAAGATCTATTGTGGGGCCATGTTTGCACCAAGACAGAATACAAAGCCACATCACATCACCATTATTTTCCCTATGTCCAGTTTACTGATAATGTCCATGCACAGACTGACATACTCTAACTGTGAGTTGAGCCCGGAAGATAATGTACGTTTGTGTGCACTGAAGTATAAATACAGACAATCACACCATATTTTAACTAGCTATCAACTCCTGTGACACCCATTCCTGTACCATAAGCTAGATCCTCATGCAACTAACACATACATCTGTAGGGTATTTCAAAGTAGATAACAACAGTTTAGCTTACTAAGCACTGTCATGGACCCACACACCTTAACCACATGAAATAGGCAATTACGGTTAAGTGGCATTACAACCATCCAAGTTTCACAACATCAGGAGGCCACAGTGCATAGACACCTTGCATAAAATGGTTCTCAAAATTATGGGGAGTCCTGGAAGCCAACAGGGCCAGGACACAGTCTGGTTTGGAGCTACCTCACAGTCTCCATGTGGACTGGACAGTGAGAATTAGTCTCAACTGGGACTAATGGATATTGGTGCAAAGTGGCATCCACATGTGTCAAATGTGTCATTGGAAGCTCATAACAACATCAACAGAAAAAACAGCACTTGGTCCATATCTAGTAAGACTTAATTTGCAATTGGCACATTGCTTTGCGTACATGTGTGTCTAAAGTACCTATCATGTATGAAGAGACAAAACGCCTCCAAGTGTGTTGACAAGAATATTCACTTTGTACACATCAAATACATATGCCGCATACATCTCATTCAGTTCTGTCCATTGACACACTTGCACACTGGACAAAGAAAACTGCAAAAGCTATGAGTGCATAGAATGTCCAATGCAAGGTTTTGCCATTTACCCCACACTCCTACAGATACATCATGCAGACATTGACACCCAGCCACCATAGGTACATAATTCCAGACAAGATCCCAATGGGCTTATCTACTGTATGAAGCATATACTATCATGGTTAAACCAACACAACTGTAGGCACCCATCCCAAATTACACAAGATTAACAGTTGGCATCAGTAGCAATGGTTGGACACAGGAATACCAACACAAGTAAGTGCTTTATTCAGCATATCATTTTTAACTGTAAAATACAAAGGCCAATGGCCAGTCCAAAACTCCATGTCGTGGTCCAGCAAACTGTTGCCCATCCAAACTTGCCTTCAGAAATGTCGCAAAAAGGGATACCTCCCCCGGAAGGGGCATCTAGGGGACATGCCAGGCACCAAAATAAAAAAACTAGGGTGGGCTGGGTTGGTCCTTGGAAGGGCTGGGCTCAGGATTAGGAGGGTCGGCTGGGTCAGTGGGGAGGGCAGGATTCAGTTGTGGGGGGGCTGGGTTTCAAAAGATTTGGGATCTTATAACCATGAAGGGTGGTGAAGGAAGTGGTGGGAAGTTAGTTTTCTTCCCCATGGACGTACTGGGGTAGGATGGGTAAGATGATCTTCTGGGTTTATGAGGGTGTGGGGCATTGTCAGGAGGGGGAGCTTTTCTTTTTTGGGTTCCTTGGGGTTTAGGTTAGGTCTCAGTAGGGGGCTGGGTAGGTTTTTTGGGTGTTGATGTGGAAGGGTATGGCAGAGGTGGCAGGGTCTTCTGTTTAGGTTTGGGAAGGAGTTGGTCAGTTTGGGAATGGATAGGTCAAGGGCAATGAGGCAGAGTTTTTGGGCAGACTGGGTATGAGGAGAGGCAAGGGTAGGGGGTTGTGGAGGAAGAGGGTTGTGAAGTATGTGGTACGTATGTGTCTGCTGGTGTGGTGTCTGTTGTGGCTGTGCATGATGCTGTGCTGTCTGCCTGTTTGTCTGTATGTGAGCCATGTGGTGCGGTGGGTGTTGTGTCTGCCAGCATGTCAGTGGATGTGCAAGTGAGGGTGTCTTGTGTCTGCTGAGTGCGTGTGTCTGTCTTTGGCCTCATGTCTGTGTGTTTGTGTGCTGCATGTGGATGTTGAGGTGGATGCGTGTTCAGGTTTGCGTGTGCTTTGGGCAAGTATGGGAATAGGGACAGTGGATGGGGAAGAGGCAGGAAGGGGGGGAAGTTGGATTTGGGTTAAGGCCGCCATGAGTGTGGAGGCTAGAGCCTGAATGGATCTCTGTTGGGAAGACATGTCAGAGTGAATACCTTCCAGGAAAGATACCATCTGTGTCTGCTGATTGGTATGCACCTGGAGGACATTCAGCACTGCTGTCTGACCCACAGAGATCTGCCTCAGGAGGTCAATGGCCTCCACACTCAGGGCAGCAGGGGAGACAGAGGCAAGGGGTGAGGTACGTGGCGCAAAGGAGACTCCTCCCCTGTTATGGGAGCAGCCACGGACAGCTGGCTGGGAAGCAGCTTCGAGGGTGGAGATGGTAGGTGGGTGGTGGACTGAGATGGAGTGGACATAGGTCCAGGGGAATCCACCACCACCTGGGAGGGCTCACTGGAACTGGAGTCGGATGATGACGACATTGGTGTTACATCAGTCAGCTCCTCAGTGACGCTCCCATCAACCTCTAAGCCACTGGGTCCCTTTTGGTCACTGCCAGCATGTGAACGACTGTTGCCAGCTGCTTCCCCAACATTTGTGGCAGTGTCTCCTTCACTGCCCTGGTGTGATGCTGAAAAACAGATTTAAATACAAATTAATTGAAATGTTGATATATACTGGCTACATAGGTGAAAAAACAATTCTAAGCAGATTTGCATACATTACAATTTGTACTTGGATGACAAAATTAATTTATAAATAGCCATTAGCACATGACTGTAAGCTACAAGATCTGTGCACACTCTCTCATAATGGTGTCAGAATCATAGTCTGATACAACTTCATGTTTCTCCTTCTTAATATTTTACCCACATGTGTGTACCAGATGATGTATTGTCCCTTACTTCTTATGCCCTTGTAGTATACCATACTTACCTCTTGTGATCCAAGGGAGAATAGACATTCTTTTAAGAAATTGTCTAACACTGCAAGGCTTGACAATCAGCATATAGTGAGCTATCCCTAATCCAGACCTGGTTGAACAGCAGGTCCCCTGCTTCAGTGAACCTATTTTGATATGTCATTATCATGATGTGGGGGGCAGGGAATAGGCCATTTCACACTGTTCACATTACACTTGAACATCTGTGCACTGGCAGATGAAGCAGTTGTAAGTGTCACATGCGTAACTCATATAGAAGTCACACATCGAATACAGGCTTTGAAATCCAAGATTTATGTGTACAAGTATTGTGTCATGTCAGCACAGTGCAACTATGAAATAGATTGTGTAAAGATTGCAACACTTTAAACATTTGCGCATTTAAACACAGCTTATCGCACTGCCAATGTCAATGATTGCAGATTACTTAAAGGACATGTGGCTTACAATACCACCAGGCCATATAGAATTCTTAAGTGTGCCCATAATAGTGGTGCAAATCATGTAACGTGATACCTGTTGACAACACAACTTACAAGCCTGTGAATCCTGCTGATGTCCACATCTCACAACTACAAGTCAGCCTATCCCTCCCTGATAAATATCATCATGCACATATTGTCCAGCATAGATGCAGTTGTGTTCTTCACCTGAATGAATCTGCCCTTCTCAGAGGCATGTTAGGGCACAATTCCAGACATCCCATTTATGATGCCAAACAATGTATATTTTGGCCTCAACATATTTATGCCCCTCGTAACACCGATCAATGCCATTGGAAATGTGTTACTCTCACATCCATGTAGTTACTACCCTATTACAAGGTTACACCTAGTCTGTCAGCCAATCATAGACATATGTTGTCACCTACACTTAGGCCTAAACAAGCAATCAGCTTGAAATCAGATAGGATGCATTCAGTCCCTCACTTAAGGTAAGGGCCAGTATGACATATGACAGTACACAGAAGTCCACACATGCCAGTTGCTACACTGGACAACAGATAACACCAGTGCTGTTTGCATGTTTTACACACAGATCATTCACCACTTACCAAGGCATGCAATTACACATTGCCTGCTACCTGAATGTATTTGATGGCATGCCACAGTCAAGTGCTCAAGCACCACTTAATAAAGAAGTGTTGTTGCCTCAATACAGAGACCAGGTTACAAAATGTTTTTTTTGCTTAATTATGTTGTGCATGACCACAACAAGCAAAGGGAATATTCTTAAACATTGTGTAGTCATGCTACCATTATACAATGGAATAGCACTACTGACAATACCCTGCCTATTCTAGCCTTACATGTCCCATAATCTAGGGACATCAACATGCACCTACTACTATTGTTACAGCAAACAAATGATGGACGGAATGCTGACAATGCAAACATTCTCCCCCAGTCAAAAGATCTGGGTTAAATCCATCGTTCTTTTGCCCACTACGCCACCCCAGTTTGGACCCAGCCATATGCAAATCAGCCTTGACCCTGTGCCCCTTGGGAACAGTCCAGACCGAACTGCCAGGCCAGGTCCTCCCTGGACCAGAAACAAGCATCCTGGGACCGGTTTCAGGGTATGTCACCCTTCTTCAGCCAGGCTAGCTTGAATCCAGTGGCACAGTGAGCAAGGGACCCACGTCTGGGCATACCCATCCCACTTAGGGCGAAAAGTGTTACAGCAAACAAATGATGGACGGAATGCTGACAATGCAAACATTCTCCCCCAGTCAAAAGATCTGGGTTAAATCCATCGTTCTTTTGCCCACTACGCCACCCCAGTTTGGACCCAGCCATATGCAAATCAGTCTTGACCCTGTCCCCCATGGGAACAGTCCAGACCGAACTGCCAGGCCCTCCCTGGACGGGAAACAAGCATCCTGGGACCGGTTTCAGGGTATGTCACCCTTCTTCAGCCAGGCTAGCTTGAATCCAGTGGCACAGTGAGCAAGGGACCCACGTCTGGGCATACCCATCCCACTTAGGGCGAAAAGTGTTACAGCAAACAAATGATGGACGGAATGCTGACAATGCAAACATTCTCCCCCAGTCAAAAGATCTGGGTTAAATCCATCGTTCTTTTGCCCACTACGCCACCCCAGTTTGGACCGAGCCATATGCAAATCAGTCTTGACCCTGTGCCCCATGGGAACAGTCCAGCACGAACTGCCAGGCCAGGTCCTCCCTGGACGGGAAACAAGCATCCTGGGACCGGTTTCAGGGTATGTCACCCTTCTTCAGCCAGGCTAGCTTGAATCCAGTGGCACAGTGAGCAAGGGACCCACGTCTGGGCATACCCATCCCACTTAGGGCGAAAAGTGTTACAGCAAACAAATGATGGACGGAATGCTGACAATGCAAACATTCTCCCCAGTCAAAAGATCTGGGTTAAATCCATCGTTCTTTTGCCCACTACGCCACGCCAGTTTGGACCCAGCCATATGCAAATCAGTCTTAACCCTGTGCCCCATGGGAACAGTCCAGACCGAACTGCCAGGCCAGGTCCTCCCTGGACCGGAAACAAGCATCCTGGGACCGGTTTCAGGGTATGTCACCCTTCTTCAGCCAGGCTAGCTTGAATCCAGTGGCACAGTGAGCAAGGGACCCGCATACCCATCCCACTTAGGGCGAAAAGTGTTACAGCAAACAAATGATGGACGGAATGCTGACAATGCAAACATTCTCCCCCAGTCAAAAGATCTGGGTTAAATCCATCGTTCTTTTGCCCACTACGCCACCCCAGTTTGGACCCAGCCATATGCAAATCAGTCTTGACCCTGTGCCCCATGGGAACAGTCCAGACCGAACTGCCAGGCCAGGTCCTCCCTGGACCGGAAACAAGCATCCTGGGACCGGTTTCAGGGTATGTCACCCTTCTTCAGCCAGGCTAGCTTGAATCCAGTGGCACAGTGAGCAAGGGACCCACGTCTGGGCATACCCATCCCACTTAGGGCGAAAAGTGTTACAGCAAACAAATGATGGACGGAATGCTGACAATGCAAACATTCTCCCCCAGTCAAAAGATCTGGGTTAAATCCATCGTTCTTTTGCCCACTACGCCACCCCAGTTTGGACCCAGCCATATGCAAATCAGTCTTGACCCTGTCCCCCATGGGAACAGTCCAGACCGAACTGCCAGGCCCTCCCTGGACGGGAAACAAGCATCCTGGGACCGGTTTCAGGGTATGTCACCCTTCTTCAGCCAGGCTAGCTTGAATCCAGTGGCACAGTGAGCAAGGGACCCACGTCTGGGCATACCCATCCCACTTAGGGCGAAAAGTGTTACAGCAAACAAATGATGGACGGAATGCTGACAATGCAAACATTCTCCCCCAGTCAAAAGATCTGGGTTAAATCCATCGTTCTTTTGCCCACTACGCCACGCCAGTTTGGACCCAGCCATATGCAAATCAGTCTTAACCCTGTGCCCCATGGGAACAGTCCAGACCGAACTGCCAGGCCAGGTCCTCCCTGGACCGGAAACAAGCATCCTGGGACCGGTTTCAGGGTATGTCACCCTTCTTCAGCCAGGCTAGCTTGAATCCAGTGGCACAGTGAGCAAGGGACCCGCATACCCATCCCACTTAGGGCGAAAAGTGTTACAGCAAACAAATGATGGACGGAATGCTGACAATGCAAACATTCTCCCCCAGTCAAAAGATCTGGGTTAAATCCATCGTTCTTTTGCCCACTACGCCACCCCAGTTTGGACCCAGCCATATGCAAATCAGTCTTGACCCTGTGCCCCATGGGAACAGTCCAGACCGAACTGCCAGGCCAGGTCCTCCCTGGACCGGAAACAAGCTTCCTGGGACCGGTTTCAGGGTATGTCACCCTTCTTCAGCCAGGCTAGCTTGAATCCAGTGGCACAGTGAGCAAGGGACCCACGTCTGGGCATACCCATCCCACTTAGGGCGAAAAGTGTTACAGCAAACAAATGATGGACGGAATGCTGACAATGCAAACATTCTCCCCCAGTCAAAAGATCTGGGTTAAATCCATCGTTCTTTTGCCCACTACGCCACCCCAGTTTGGACCCAGCCATATGCAAATCAGTCTTGACCCTGTCCCCCATGGGAACAGTCCAGACCGAAGTGCCAGGCCAGGTCCTCCCTGGACCGGAAACAAGCATCCTGGGACCGGTTTCAGGGTATGTCACCCTTCTTCAGCCAGGCTAGCTTGAATCCAGTGGCACAATGAGCAAGGGACCCAAGTCTGGGCATACCCATCCCACTTAGGGCGAAAAGTGTTACAGCAAACAAATGATGGACGGAATGCTGACAATGCAAACATTCTCCCCCAGTCAAAAGATCTGGGTTAAATCCATCGTTCTTTTGCCCACTACGCCACCCCAGTTTGGACCCAGCCATATGCAAATCAGTCTTGACTCTGTGCCACATGGGAACAGTCCAGACCGAACTGCCAGGCCAGGTCCTCCCTGGACCGGAAACAAGCATCATGGGACCGGATTCAGGGTATGTCACCCTTCTTCAGCCAGGCTAGCTTGAATCCAGTGGCACAGTGAGCAAGGGACCCACGTCTGGGCATACCCATCCCACTTAGGGCTAAAAGTGTTACAGCAAACAAATGATGGACGGCCTGGCAGTTCGGGCTGGACTGTTCCCATTGGGCGCAGGGTCAAAACTGATTTGCATATGGCTGGGTCCAAACTGGAATGGCATGGTGAGCAAAAAAACGATGGATTAAGGCCCAGATCTCTGGGGTGAATGTATGACATTGTTCTGCATTCTGTCCATCAATTGTTGTTTTTGCATTTGTCACCCCGAGTGGGACGGGTATGCCCAGACATGGGTCCCGTGCTCTCCATGCCACTGGAGTCAAGCTATCCTGGCTGATGAGGGCTGAAAGCCCGAAACCAGTCCTAGGATGCTTGTTTCCAGTCCAGGGAGGACCTGGCCTGGCAGTTCGGGCTGGACTGTTCCCATTGGGTGCAGGGTCAAGACTGATTTGCATATGGCTGGGTCCAAACTGGAATGGCATGGTGAGCAAAAAAACGATGGCTTTAGGCCCAGATCGCTGTACTGGGGTGAATGTACGACATTGTTCTGCATTCTGTCCATCAATTGTTGTTTTTGCCTACTACTATTGTAGCATATGCTATATTTCACACATTACATGGGTCTGGAGTCTCTCAAAACCTAAAAGTGTGAAAAACTGGCTACAATACATGAACATGCATGGTATTGTACGAAACTCATCAAGGCTCATACTCACCCCCTCCTTGCTGCTGTCTGGCTTTCAACTGCCCATCGAGGTTGGGATAGGCCACCACCAGGATGCGTCGCTTTAAGGGGGTCAAGGTGTGGCACGTGCCCCTTCTGCCGGGAGGTGACATGCCCAGCTGGACTTCTGCAATCTTCTTGCTCAAGCCTCGCAGGTCGTGCCATGGTTTTCGACAGTGGCCACTGCACCAACGTGTGACCCCCAGGGACCGCACCTTCCGGGCGATGGTCCTCCACAGGAAAACCTTCTTATAGGTGTTGACATGTAAGGATGACATGGTATCACACACTTAGTACACATGCAAGATGTACATCTCCAGCTACTTTGTCACATAGGGCATAGACAACTAGCTTAAGCAGAATACAAGTTAGCAGACTACATTTTTCAACACAGCACCTGTTGTCATACATGCCACATCTAAAGATTTAAAAACACAACCTGACCTTGCCCTAAGTGAGTATGCAACACCTCTTACTACGCTGTGGATAGGACAAAACCACAGGTGGTATCAAATCTGATAACTGCTAACCTCAGCACACCAATGTGTCCTTCAGAATAGAACAGTAGCAGTTCGGCCCTGGGCATACACCTAACTAGTATGGATAATTTCCATGAATCACACTGTCTAAAATAACAACGAAATCTGGTCATTTTGATTAGTAAATATATTTGGGAGCAAATCTAAGGTAGTATGAGTGTGCAACTTGTTGATCACACTCTGTGGAACAATGGACATGTGTCTGAAACAATAAAACAAACAAATTTGTTTGTCTGTGTTAGCCTGTGACAAATCAGGTGAAAAAATAATTTATTGTATGCCATATGTGCCGGAGTGAAGAGGACAACTTCAACATACCATTGTACAACAATCATTGCCACAGTACAACAGTGCATGTGATGCACTTATGCTCTGCACTCAGGTGCTAGTTCTGTGGCATTATGATCCGGAAGCATGAAGGATGAAGATAGAACTGGGGGTAATATATCACCCACTACCATAAATGTCTCTCTAGGAAGAATATTGGATTAAGGGGAAGACCACACACCATTCAGTAAATTGACACTGGTGAATTTACAACCCTGATGAAGTCCTAAAGGGATGAAACGTGTTGGCTGGACTGAATGGACAACTCCTGTGAATTGAAATATTGAATACAGTTGGATTTTAAAAAGATATACAAGACTCCTGAATGACCACATCGCATTGAATCATTAATATTGGATTGATTGCTTTGTAATAGTATAATCTTGTGGATTAATGAAATGACACTTTTGTTTGTAAATCTATGCTCCTTTTTAGTTGTTGAATTTACTATCTGTACTGCAGTTGTTCAAAAATATCGGCAGGTGACATGTTTGTGAACAAAAATGTGCACATACATCTTGGCATCACTCATGATAGTCTGACTGCCAACTGCTATGGCAAAGGTTTTTTTTTCAAACAAACATACTGAGTGACAATATGCCTATATGTCCCGGAGAACCTGGTCTGTGCCTCATAGCATGTGCTTGAACACATATTGCTAGACTTAGAGTACTTTTTGCAAAACCATAGTCCAATGAGAAGTGATGATGAAAAAACAGAGGCTATGTACCTCAACAGACTGAACACTCTGCACAACAGTAACATTGGCCACATAACTGGGCTCCAGCTTGGGTAATGGTCCATACAGTGCTTACAACCTTGCCTGTGTGTCATCTCAGCATTATTGCACTGTTGTTCAACATGATCAACATATGGCCTGACTGAACATTATAACTTATACACCTGTTGGACTTCCTACATCTGACATGACCATTGTTGAGCACTGTGAATTGCTATGTAAGGTGTTGTGACATGACTGACGTAACAATAATATTGCCTCATGTGTGCTGAGTTGTTATTGTGACTGTACACATCAATAACTTATCCACATATGCAACTGACATTTCACAATCACCATTATAGTCTAGCTATGACTCCACAAGCAATTGTTTGGTAAAATATAACAGAAACAAGTTTACAATATGTCAAACTGATGTGTACATGCATAACTAATACACCCTATGATGTATTTGGTTTATGATGAGTAAGTAATTCTTTATTGCTCAGTTAATTAAAACCATTGCAATCAGCTAAATGAGCTTATACATATAAACGAACTTAAAATACAATTTTATCTAGTACAACACTTTTTATAAATGAATTTGGTTAAAATTTCTTTAAAACGTTAAAAGCTTTTCATGAGGCTAAAAAGTGCATTCTGAGAATTAGGCTTCATTAACGCTTTCCATAAACTTAGATAAAAATGAGTCGTTATATGTCCCAAAGTGTCTATATTCAAATCCATGCGACTACAGGTTCTTGGAACAATTTTGGGAAACACCGTCAGGTAGACGTGACAGTCAAAAGATAGACAGTTGGTTTCAAACAGCTTCTGCGGTTTTGTGTGGGGCAGTTGGGCTTAAATGCCGTTTGAATTTGTTTCGTCCAATCTCTCCCTTTCGGTGTTCTGCTTTTTTTCCGCTTTTTCCAGAAATTTGACAAGATGGCTTGCTAATTGAATGTTTTTGCCATCAAAGCATGCTTTAACCGCCTGCCGGCATGTTCTTATTCCCAGTTTCTATAGGGTTGGTTTCAAATGATATCTGCGCTCCTTTTCCAGGCCTTTGCAAATGCATATTAAGTGAAGGATATCCTCTTTTGGGTCCCCACATAAATGGCAATTTGTTATCGTTTGCGGCCGTTTCCACGGGGGGAGGTGATATTGTGATGGGAGAATACCCAGCCGTAATCGTATAAACTTCTCCTTTGTGGTTCGTGTGTAACCAACTCCTAGGTAACTTTGACAGGCGCTGCTGGTATAGTTTTGAATGACGGTCCAGCCATGAGCCCTGTTAGCTAGTGTTGCTTTGTCCTCTAGTAGCGAAATAATCCTTACATATTTATTTACTAGTTGTTTAAACGTATTATGAGGTCCCATGCTCTTCCAGACTTCTTGAAGTTCCAAGGAGTCTATTGAGAGCTTTAAATAGTTTGCAGCTGCACTCTTATTTTTTCTTTCTAACTCCTTCCAGAGATGGTAATCCAAGCTTAAGACTTCGGCTCCCTGTATTTTATGCCAACTTTTGGCATAGGTGCCCATTCTTTCTATTCTTTGATTCCTCAGGCCAAATTCCAGCCTAATTTGTGCCTGCGAGGTATACTTAGGCAGGTTGAATATCATTCGCATTGCCCTGGCTGTTGTGTTGTCTAATATCTGCGCATCCCTCCCTCGGAGGCATTCGCTTGTTCAACATGATCAACATATGGCCTGACTGAACATTATAACCTATACACCTGTTGGACTTCCTACATCTGACATGACCATTGTTGAGCACTGTGAATTGCTATGTAAGGTGTTGTGACATGACTGACGTAACAATAATATTGCCTCATGTGTGCTGAGTTGTTATTGTGACTGTACACATCAATAACTTATCCACATATGCAACTGACATTTCACAATCACCATTATAGTCTAGCTATGACTCCACAAGCAATTGTTTGGTAAAATATAACAGAAACAAGTTTACAATATGTCAAACTGATGTGTACATGCATAACTAATACACCCTATGATGTATTTGGTTTATGATGAGATATGCACATGACAACAGGGATGGAAAGTCCAGAACAGTACTGTCACACATACAGCAGTGAACTTGTCTATCACATTTACCAACACACTTTCCTACAATTGGCAACAGATTCCGATCTTTGTCTCATTGCTAGATTCTGCCCTATGTGTATGTTTAGCTGACATTTTGAATAGTTTTACTGTCAGAATTGTGCTCACCTGCTCCTCTGGTGTGCCATATAGCTGCTTATACAGGGGAAGGACCGCTTCTATCACGCTTTCCAGGTCCTCTGGTGTGAAGGCGGGGGCCTGTTCCCTGTACAGCAAGTCCTTGTAGCTCGCAGAGGATGGGAACAGCAGCAGAGAGATGGGGAGGTCTGTAAAAGTGCAGTTTCTGAAGGCAAGTGATTTGTATTGCAAATCGCAAGACCTAAATATAGACCGCATAGGCGGTCTTCTGTACAGGCGGTCAAAGGGATAGATCCGCGTTGGTCGCATTTTCCAACTTGTCCAATGGCTGAATTGCTGGCTGACACTCCGCCTACCATGTGGTTCAAAATAGCTTGCGGTCTGCGAGTAAGCCTATTCCATTAGCAATGGAAGTTTACCGCGTCGGACTTCACTGTAGGCGAACACAATCAGTGTGCCGCAACTGTCACTATGACAAGTTATAGCCTTTGTCTGTTTCTGCCTCGATTCAGGACCGCCTACCGCGACTTTTGAAAAATGGTTCGGTCACTTCAAATGCATTTGTCAATGCTGTGGCTTTGTACTCCACCATGGCTGGATGCACAATATTGTGTGTCAAAGAAGCATTAAAATTAATCACCAACACTCCCATAACACAGTCACCTTGAGAGGAGCCATACCCACTCGTTGGCAGGCTAAACGAGCATTAAAGCCCAAACAACTGTTTCAGGTTTACCTCTTTCTCTCAGGCAGTAAGCGGCCCATGTCCATTAACAGGTGTAAATACACCACAGAACATTGTTGAAAGCCACTGTCACCCAATGTGCGATCTGTGTAATGTTCAGGTGGAGAGGGGGTGTGTGCATGATGTACAGAATCCAACATTCATAGCGGGCCGGAACACTCAAATTTCAAGCACCATACTGACACATTGCAATTAAATGCAACATTGTAAGTTATTTGTGTTTTATACTTAAGTGTTCATCCGCAGATTAATAAAGATGTACTTGGTAAATTGGTAGTGTATGTCATTGTATGTGCAATGCAGAAATCACAACATGACAGCACCACCATGGAACATTTGTCTGCATGAAGTGCTGAATGCAACTCAAGATGTATGCGGTGAGCAGGATGGAATGCATAACATGATCCTACTGTGACACAAAAACTTGCTCAGCCAGTAAACATTCCTAAGTCATGTGTTTTAGGCTTGTGAGATTTGGACTGTCTACTGCTGGAATTGGCCTCACCCAAATCTGTCACTAGTGAAATATGAGTTTAATGTACTTTCATTCCTGCGTTTCTAAACATTTGAGACTTATTCTGAAATGGTATGTAAGCTCTGGTATGTTTTAATACATTTTTTATTGTAAAATCTGGTTTGCCCTGACATGGACTGTCATGTGTGGTTGCATGTTTTTTTCTGTTTGTCTAAGTACATGTTACAAGGGACATTGTGATCTAACGTCTACTGTGTATACACTCCACACATAGGTATCGTGGAGGAGCCAGAAGACAGCCTCCTGTCTACAGGCCCTTTCCTTGGAAGAGAGCGACGTGATCTGCAAATATCGTCTAAATAAGGTGAGCATAAATGATATGTGCGAGCAGTTGGCACCTTCCTTGCATCCACATCGCAGCTATCCTACATCACTGACATCCAAAGTTAAGCTTATGGCAGTACTGCATGTCTTGGCCATGGCTTCGTTTCAGTACACAGTGGAAACATCTGGCGGAATGTCCCAGCAATGTTCTTCTGGATGTACTGCAGGCAATGACCAGACACATGAACAGCTGCATAAAACTCCCTAAACGTGAAGAATTGGCCAATATCAAAGCAGATTTTTATGATTTTGGTCGAATCCCATGTGTGATTGGACCAATTGATGGGACACATATTGCTTTAATTCCACCATTGGCCAATGAGCAGGTATATAGGAACAGGAAGCACTTCCCCTCAATCAATGTACAGGTGTTGTGTTTGGCAGATATGTATATTTCCCACATCTGTGCCAGATTTCCAGGATCAGCCCATGATTCCTACATTCTATGGAACAGCATCATACCCCATTTGATGACTCAACTACTCCAGAGCGGGCTGGCTTGTTGGTAAATAAGATTTTTATTTAAGTTTGTTGTGAATGATTTTGTGTGTAAATTTGATAAATGTTTGCTTGAACATTGAACTCATGTCTTTCTTCCATGTAGGAGTCTCAGGATACCCCCAACCAGCCATGGGTACTGACACCATTGCAGAAATCTGTCACCCCAGGAGAAATCCGCTTCAATGAGGCCCATGGGAGAACAAGGCGAATAGTGGAGTGGGCTTTTGGCCTCCTGAAGGTCAGATTTAGCTTTCTAGATAAAACTGGAGGAGCCCTACCATACTCACCTGGGAAGGTGTGCCAGATCACCATTACCTGCTGCATGCTCCACAACCTGGCAGAAGAGAAAAACATCCCTCTAATTGTAGATGAAGGAGACCAGCAGTAGCCACCGACTGAGGATCCAGGACTGGGTAATAACGACAGTGGTGAGAAGGAAGGATGTGACTTGCGACAACAGCTTATCAACAACTTCTTTTCATGACTGTAAGTATGCACAGAGATGCATTTCCAAATCTACAGTGCTTGTTGCTGTGTAGCTGTGAGGACAATGTGTATGTACACATCAGAGTATAGGATAAGTGTGCTGATGTTTGCGCAAAACAGGTTTTGAAAATGGTTGCTGTTACATGTGCACTGTATTATTCATGCTTTACTAGTGTGAAAAGTAACATTGTTCTGGCTGAAGTTTAAGTTTATTCTTACTTGTGAGACATAATTTATCCTTGCTAATCTTAATTCATATTTTTGTTTCAGTGAACTTTGCCATGTCACCAACAGAGGGGATTTTCAGAGTTGTGCCATCACCAGGCATATGATGCTGTGTCTGACTCCAACTTTGACATGGAATGATACTGTGAATGTCTGTCACAGATTTTAAACATACAGATCTGTCATGACACCTGCTTGCAAATTGAAGGAATTGAAGTTGCTTCAATGCCAATGGACTTATATCACATTTTGTGTTATTTGTTTTGCAATATGTGTAGCATCATGTGCTCCAAGACAATGTGGTTGTGGGGACAGACCATGGTACTTTTCATTCACATCATCTATATCTTCCATGTGTGAAAAATGGATGTAGCTGTAGATGTGTATCATCAATGTATGTCACAGTGCAAGTGCCAAACCACTGACATATGCTTGTAACCTCCCTAAAGATGCTGCAAAACTTGTTTGTATGTGACCTGTTCTTACAGATCAGTAGTGTTGGCCTGTTTACTTTTATTTTCTCTACTGATTATGTATGGCATTTATAGTGTCTGGGATCTGGTACCAGGTGTTGACACACATTAAATTTAGTAATTCACATTAGAGTTTGCATTGTCAGATATCACTCCTCCTAAATTGTTGTTTTTTAATTGTACATGACAAATTAGCTGAGTGGCAGAGATTGTTGAGTGGGATGTCAACTTGTTATGATTGTTTGTACAATTGACTATCTGTGATTAGGTACTGTAGACATAAGTTTGTATGATACAGTTTGGGACAGTGGTTTCTTCCTGTTTCTTTCAGCTTCGAAGGATCAGGAAGATCAGCAGATTCCTTACTACAGAAGCCCTGACCCAAGTAGTACTGGCCTTAGTCATCTCCCACATTGACTATGCCAACTCACTTTATGTTGGTATTCCGGCATATCAATTAAAACATTTGCAACTGGCACAAAACCAGGCGGCCAGACTAATCTACCATCAGCCTAAATGGCACCATGTTACGCCACTAATGAAAAGCTTACACTGGCTCCCAGTAGCCAAACGTAGCGCATTCATGCTGGGGTGCATTACCTTTAAAGCTCTTTATGGCAATAGCCCAGCGTTTATATCCTCTCGGGTTTAGCGTTACGTCGCTTCTCGGAATATCAGGTCTTCCCATCTGAATCTTCTGGTCATCCTGTCCTTTAAATGCAAGACACATGGGGGACTAAGATTTGCGGTCTTGGCCCCCCAATTCTGGAATTCTCTCCCTCCGGATATTAGATCACTGACCTCCTACGCTTAGTTTTGGAAACTTTTTAAGACCTGGCTCTTCCGCCAGGCATATGACTAAACCTTTCAAGCGGTAGTATCCCCTGGACTCCAGCGCTATGAAACCGTTTGGTGTACGTGTGCTTTAAAAGTTCATTTAACATAACATACAGTACATGTGTATGTCCATCTTGTGGTGCCATGTTTGAGTGGGTTTATTGCACTTAAGTTACAATTGACATGTACTTGTTGACCTAAGTTGATTACACTTTCATCAGAGTGATCACATGGTAATTACAACAATTAGCGATAGATGTCAAAGGCACAACATGAGCTCTTATTGATGTGTTAAGTGGTTTTATTGTTCAAACATGGTGATTAAGTGAGAAAACACATTATGGATCAGAACAAAAAAGAAACAATGGAGTGAAGTTGACAGTGTTGTTGGTTGAAATCCTATAGATCAAAGCCACAGTTATTGGAGTCCAAAATCCAATAGTGTAATCCCATATGAGGTGGAGCATTTGGTATGAATAGTCAACAAAGTGAACGGTCGGCACACAAAGAAGGATATCAGGGTAACCGTTTCTTACTGGCTGGGGGCTGTGCATTGCCATCCGACCCTCCTGTATTTTTCATTGGACGTCCCTTCCTACGTCGGGTGGGGGGATCCACAACTGCAGGCTCCGGGGGTACTGAGGATTCTCCTCCTGGCTCATTGTCCCTCCCTGTGGCTTGCGCAGATGTTGTCTGGACAGATGTAGTTGTCCCACAAGGAGGGTTACTTGTGTGTGAAAATGCCTGGTGCAGGGTGGTACTGATGTCCCTCAGCACCCCTATGACCTCATCCATTTGGTCATTGTGTCGTTCTAAGTGGTGGTCTAGGGATGCCTGCAGTTGTGTGATGTCCCGGAATTCTTGAAAAACGTGGCCCATTGCTCCCTGGTACCCCTCAGAGGCGTTACTTGGGGAGAGGAGTTGGCCTAACGGCTAGGGCGGTCGACCTCAAATCTGGGGAACCGGGTTCGAGTCTCGGCAATGACGCTGAACATCCTGTGATTCTGGGCAAATCACTTAATCTCCCGTGCCTAACAAAAATGAATGTGTCCTCATGTAACGCAACTGGTGCTTGTGTAAAGCGCTCTGATAACCGATACCTTCGGGTCAAGTTCACGCTATATAAAACTCCGTAAAAAAAAAATAATAATAATAATTACTCAGGAGAGGTTGGCCTGGGCATCTGTGACACCAGCTGTTGGCCAACGTGGGGCCACACGTCCCCTCCCATCACCCCAACCCCTACCCTCAGGGGCTGGCACAGTTTGTTCCTGCACAGTTAAACCAGATCCTCCATCCTCATTGATTGTGTTTGTGTTTGTCAACTCCGGAGTAGATTGTGTTGCACTGGTGATGTTGTGGCCCGTGGTAGATTGTGTGTCTGTTGGGGTAAGGGTCAGATGTGAGTTGGTAGCTGAGGTGGGAGATGTCACAGTAGACCCTGCTGGACATACTAGTGCCGTCTGATGAGCCAAACCTGATGGGCCAGGTTCCTCCTCCTCGTTCAAGTGTTCAGGAGTGTTATCTCCGCCGGGGAGCTCATTCAGGGTTGGAGTCTGAGGCTGGCTGGTTTCATCATTCAGCCTGGAGGTGTTCCTAGATCACCCTGTTGGTACAGATATGACACAGTCAATTATGTGATTATGCCTTGTACCTCAACAGGTACACTTTGAGTAAATGCCTGGAACAATAGGCAGATTTAGATGGAGGAATTGGTACCTATCACCATCATGTTAGCATTTATTTGGCATAAACAATACAACTTTAGCACAATGTGGATTATGGTCTTGCTCTCCCTCTGTGCTGATATGGTCATTGTCACAATTTTTATTGTGACATTGCTACTGACATTGAATTGGACCTGACACTCTGTAGATGACACTTGGGGATTAGTGAGTTCAAAATCTAAATCTAAGGACATACTTACACATTAATTGGTAATATTTAGTTGTTGCTATTCCTGTGTGCTGTGCAATGTATCACCAGGCACATTGAAGTACAGCCTTACCCCAAAAATATTTGGGTTTTTAAGTACAAATTAGTCCTGGTGTCAGTGAAGTGTCCATTATTTTCTACTCAAGAGTCTGGGGTACATCACCTAAGTAGGCAAACGAGTAAGTGCATGGCATTGTGTATACACAGCTCAGTAAATTTTACCTTATACTCCATAGTAAGATGTGAGAAAAATGTTATTTGAGGCACGTTACAGGTGACTGTTTTTGTGAGCTTGGGTTAGAAGGCCTGATGGTGATTGTGGTCATTTCAAACACTCCTACCCCCATTGACCAATGGCTCCCTGCCAGTGAGGGGAAGATAAGTAGAAACATGGCTGACACAGGTGTCTGTGGTTAGGAGTCCAATGACTGATGGTAGTTGTAGTCAGTGCAAAGAGTCCTCTCACCCGTTGACCAATGGCTCCCTGCCAGTGAGGGGAAGTTTAGTAGAAACATGGCTGACACCGGTGACTCTGGTTAGGAGTCCAAGGAATGATGGTAGTTGTGGTCAGTGCAAAGAGTCCTCCTTCCACCCAGCTTACCTGGGCCTATTGCTTCCTGCCAGTGAGAGGAACTTGAGTTGAAACATGGCTGAAACAGGTGGCTGTTGTTCTTAGGTGGGGTGTGAGTTTCTGATGGTAGGTGTAGTCCTTTCCTTTTGGAAGATCTGATTGCTTGATGAAGTGGTTAGCATTACATACCTGGTAACTACTTACTCTAGTTATGGGCCATGTTTTGGGATGTTATTAGACATTACTGTTGCTGCCATGATGACCTAATGGGTATACACTTACAGCCTACATGTAGACATTTGTAAATGTCATTGTTTTAGTAATTTTTAATCTTAAGTGCAGGTATACAGGTTGTCAGCATTAATTACACATCTCCAATGCTCTGGCTACTGCATTTTTTTAAAATTCATATTTACTAGACTATGACCATTACTGTGATGTGTGCTAAGGTGTAATGGATAACTTGAGGCAAATGTTAAGTTGTTAGTTACCAGACTCTATTCCTTTAGGCATTCCAAACAAGCTCTCCAGTGCAGGATGGCATACACCTTTTCCTCCCAGGCAGTAAGGTGTACTGGTGGCATGGGGGGCCACCGCCAGTCTGCTGTGCGACCAGGTGATTTCTGTTGGCCAAGACCTTGACCCTCCTCTTGACGTCGTACCACCTCTTTCTGATATCCTCCATTGTGCGCAGGGTGGTGTCTACTGCATTCACCTTGTTGACTATCCTGTCCCACATCAGGTTTTTCTGAGAGATGGATGTTTGTTGGACTTGGGTCCCAAATAACTGTGGCTCAAATCTGAGGATTTCATCCACAAGCACTGTCAACTCTTCATCTGAAAAACGTGGCTGCTTCTTTTTGGCCATTGTGTGTGAGCGAATTAGTGAGTGTGAGTGTGAAATTGAAGGGGTGAACAAGAAATAAAAAAAAATGTGATATGTGCAGTGAATGGTGCTATTACAGTGCATGAGTGTGTGAAGTGCTGGCTGCAGTGTGACAGGAGACAGCAATGAGCTCAGTCTGACTCTGCAGGATTGGAATAGCAAAGGATCATGGTCTGGTAAGGGTTTTTTTAATTGGTGGATTGGTAGGTGTGGCTACTCTTTCAATTAACATCAGCTGTGTAGATTTATGAACGCATACTATGGTTGGTGTTGTGATAGTTAGCGTGAGTTTCTCACATTCACACTTGCCATGTGGCCTACAAGCCGCATTGGAACTGCCAAAGCGTTCGATGCATCATAATCGGCTTTGCAGTACAACCGATGCATTCGCAGAATCAGAATCCCTATAGAACAGCCATTCGACCGACGGAGTTGTGTCGGAGTCGTTTCCGACCGACGCGGTTGTGTCGGAGTCGTCTCCGACCGACGCGGTCGAAGAATTGACTAGTATACATCATAATAGGGCGGTCGGAGACATCGCGGATTAGTCGGTTGGAATCTTACCGCGGCCACGTCGGTTGGACTGTCATTCCGACCAATTTCGTAATCAGCCCCATTGTGTTTAAAATATAACTTTATATCAATATCATGTCTTTAATTAAAAATAAACCAATAACAATATTATTGATTCAACCACAAATCCTTCATACACACACCGTTTATTAGGTACATTTTTACAATATTACTTTTTTTACATAAAAATGAACCAATACCAACACCAATCATTCAACAGGTTTGAAACTAACCATGTTTGCAATCCACAGAGAAAAATAACCAAACATATTATTTTTAACAGGAATACTGAGTGGCCCTGAACATCAGAATACCAAATAATGTTTTGATTTAGTTTCCTCCTCAGGAAAAATCAAACATTAACCCATGAGTGAAAAAACTATAGAAGCCATAGACAATTTAGACAAGGTCCAGTTTCCAAAGGTAAGTAAAATCCTATTCTACTGACAACCAAAATTTAACCACAAAAACATTTCTCTGAACATGTAAATTACAAAACAAATCTCTTTCTTCCAACATTTTCAAAACTGACTGCATATTTTGTCCGTCTAAATAAGGAAGAATTAAAAAAAAATTCAATATCAAAACAGGGCAAATAAATGCAATTCAAGAGAAAATATACTCAAACAGTATTATAAAAACATTATTATTTTCTTTTTTACTACAGAAATCAAGATAATAGAAAAAGTGAAGAAAGCGCAATAAGTGTTCTTCAAACATGGCAAGAGGCTACTTAAGCACAGCGGATACATTTAATGTAAGGAGAGATTTACTAAGTCCAGGAGTTATTGTAGGTGTGTGGACTACTTCTCAACTTGTTGCAGAGGCAGAGGAGTTATTGTAGGTGTGTGGCTACTTCTCAACTTGTTGCAGAGGCAGAGTTGTTACTGTTGGTGATTTTTGGTAGAGTTGGTAGTGAGAGAAAATGTCCAGCACAGTAAGGTACTAGGTGCTACCGCCAATGAACAATGTAGCTCAGTATTAAGGGAGGTAGCCCATAACATACCAATGCATGTTGCTACCAGTATGCCCACAATCCCCAATTTGAAGAGAATGGTTCAAAGACAAAAACAAGCAAGTAATGCAGAACGAACACAACCTAAAATATACAGTGATATTAACATGTTCCCTAAACTGAGTTCTTTAACCATGAACACTTCCTTTTATTTGATAACAAAGAACCTCAAAAAAGAATACTACTCTTTGCTGCCCTACATACCACTGAAGTATCTCTAGAGAATAGTGAATTCTGGATGATGGATGGCACATTTAAGGCAACACCCCATCCATTTTCCCAGATTTATACTATTCATTCTAATGTAAGTAACACAACAGTACCACTAGTGTATGGTTTGATACCCGATAAACATTCATCAACATATACTGAATGTTTGTCAGTTATAAAATCTAAAACAATGAACAAAAGGCCTAGGAAAATAATAATTGACTTTGAATTGCAAATTATTTATACCATTAAAAAAATATACCCGGAAACCCAAAATCAAGGAGGTTTTTTCAATTCTCCCAGGCTTAATGTAAAACAATTTTTAAAAAACACCCTTCGCTGAAGAATATATGTCAATTAGCAATCGTCAATTCACATTATGTAAATGAACACTCTTAAGGGGTCGATTACGATGGCGGTCGGAAAACCATTCCGACTGCCGTGGTAGCGGAAATTAACCGTCCGCATGTACCGTGGGAAAACCGTTGGTCAGATTAGGATGAACTGCCAGAAAAATCCGACCGCAGCGGACGGATCCCACGAAACTCCGCCGGGACCGTCCGGATCAGGTGAAAATCCATCCGCGGCGGTCGGATTTGCTGCGGAAAGACCCAAAACCGCCGCACCACCAGCGGATTGACCGCACTTGAAATTAGGATACGATTGCAGTGACAGCGGAACGATCAGTTGTTTCCGACCGCCGCGATCGCAACTATTGATGAATGGGAGAGCCGACGGAAGGGCTGTTGTATTCCGACCGCCGCGGTCGCTCCGGAAGAGTAATGGCGGTCAAAAGCAACCACACAACAAAGCTACCAAGTGTGGCCATTAATCTGGCTCAACCTCAAAAAACACCTAACACACCACAATGACACATCCCCAAGGCAAGTAAAAAATACAAATCCCAGGTCAACCCACACCACACACCTGACATGAATACTCCATTTTGACCCACCCACATAGCTGAGTATAAAACCAGCCCCTTCCCTGACCAGAATCCTTTGCACAACTCCACAACTGAAGGGCACAGCCCCACAGCACAAAGGAGAGGCAAATCAGCACACATCACACTATCACAACCACACACACACCACACACATCACCACCACCACCTTCACAACTGCACTTTTCCCACATTTGCACATCACACACCATGTCACAGAAGAAGATGCCCAAATTCACTGACAATGAGTTGTCAGTGATGGTAGATGAGGTAATCAGAGTAGAACCACATTTGTTTGGAAGCATGGTCCAACAGACACCAGTAGCCACAAAAAATCAAATGTGGGCAAGGATAGTCAACAAAGTCAATGCAGTAGGGACCACCCCGCGCACCCAGAAGGACATCAGGAGGATGTGGCATGACATCAAGACCAGGGTGAAAGAGCGTGCCAACAAGAACCATGAGCTGGCTCAGAGGACTGGCGGTGGCCCTCCCATTCCACCACTAACATTCACCGAATGGGAGGAGAAGGTGCTTGCCATACTGCATCCAGAGAGTCTCACAAGAATAGCCAGGGGAGTGGAGGCTGGTAAGTACCAACAAATGTCTCCCTTTACACTGCTATGTACTGTCTTGCACAACTACAAAGCTACACTTCCTAGGCCCAAATGCACTTATGTGCAACACACTCTTCCCAACACATGTCTCACAGATCTACCATTTACTCCCTCTGAATCACCCCAAAGGTAGCTAGCAACATTCCCAGGGGGGCATGTGTACAGGCAGGCAGCACTACAACTCCCACCAGGCTCCCTTGTCCCACAGCTCAGCAGGATGGAGCACTCCCCACACCCACAACCATGTGGCAGCCATTGCATTGCTCACCTTCACCTAACAGGTAGGTAGCCATGTTAACAGGGAGGGGTGTTGTGTGTGGAAAGCCAGCACTACAACTCCCACCAGGCTCCCTTGTCCCACAACTCAGCAGGATGGAGCACTCCCCACACCCACAACCATGTGGCAGCCATTGCATTGCTCACCTTCACCTAACAGGTAGGTAGCCAACTTAACAGGGAGGGGTGTTTGTGGGTGGGAAGCCAGCACTACAACTCCCACCAGCCCCCCTTGTCCCAGAGCAGGATGGAGCACCCCCCCCACCATGTGGCAACTATTTCATTGCTCTCTTCAAACTTACAGGTAGGTAGCCATCTTAACAGGGAGGGGTGTTTGTGGGTGGGAAGCCAGCACTACAACTCCCACGAGGCCCCCTTGTCCCACAGATCAGCAGGATGGAGCACTCCCCACACCCACAACCATGTGGCAGCCATTGCATTGCTCACCCTCACCTAACAGGTAGGTAGCCATCTTAACAGGGAGGGGTGTTTGTGGGTGGGAGGCCAGCTCTCCAACTCCCACCAGGCCCCCCTGTCCCACAGCTGAGCAGGATGGAGCACTCCCCCCACCCACAACCATGTGGCAGACATTGCATTGCTCTCTTCAAACTTACAGGTAGGTAGCCACCTTAACAGGGAGGGGTGTTTGTGGGTGGGAAGCCAGCACTACAACTCCCACCAGGCCCTCCTGTCCCACAGCTCAGCAGGATGGAGCACTCCCCACACCCACAACCATGTGGCAGCTATTGCATTGCTCTCTTCAAACTTACAGGTAGGTAGCCATCTTAACAGGGAGGGGTGTTTGTGGGTGGGAAGCCAGCACTACAACTCCAACCAGGCCCCCTTGTCCCACAGCTCAGCAGGATGGAGCACTCCCCCCACCCACAACCATGTGGCAGCCATTGCATTGCTCTCTTCAAACTTACAGGTAGGTAGCCATCTTAACAGGGAGGGGTGTTTGTGGGTGGGAAGCCAGCACTAGAACTCCCACCAGGCCCCCTTGTCCCACAGCTCAGCAGGATGGAGCACTCCCCCCACCCACAACCATGTGGCAGACATTTCATAGCACTCCTCAAACTAACAGGTAGGTAGCCTTCTCATGCTCTCCTGTCTCACCCCTGAGCAGGATGGAACACTCCCCCCATCCAAGAGCCATGTGTAACCTATTACCTTCCTCTGCTCCACTTCACAGGGAGGCAGCCATCTCAACAGGGAGGGGGCTTTGTGGTTGGGAAGGCAGCACTCCAACTCCCACCAGGCTCCCTTGTCCCACAGCTCAGCAGGATGGAGCACTCCCCACACCCACAACCATGTGGCAGCCATTGCATTGCTCACCTTCACCTAACAGGTAGGTAGCCATCTTAACAGGGAGGGGTGTTTGTGGGTGGGAAGGCAGCACTACAACTCCCACCAGGCCCCCTTGTCCCACAGCAGAGCAGGATGGAGCACCCCACCCCCAACCATGTGGCAGCTATTGCATTGCTCTCTTCAAACTTACAGGTAGGTAGCCATCTTATGCTCTCTTGTCCCACCCCTGAGCAGGATGGAACACTCCCCCATCCAAGAGCCATGTGTAACCTATTCCCTTCCTCTGCTCCACTTCACAGGAAGATAGCCATCTTAACTGGGAGGGGGGTTTGTGGTTGGGAAGGCAGCACTCCAACTCCCACCAGGCAGTCTTGTCCCACAACCCAGCAGGAAGGTACACCCCTCCCACTCATAACCATGTGGCAGCAATTTCCCTCCACTGTGTCACAGAACAGGTAGGTAGACAGGGCATGCACCCTGCCATCCTTCTCAAAAAGCATGGAGCCATATGACCACACCAGCTCTCACATGTCATCCAACTTGGCATAGATCCAAAAGCCACATCCAGTTTGCAGACAGCTAAGCGTACGTAACTGTCACTGAAATTAAACTTTGACTCACCAAGTCACATGTTGAAGAAATTCAGGGCCCAATCATGCACAGCACTGAATGCTATGTGTAAGTGCCATGGTGTCAGAGCATGAAGGCCCATATGTACACAAAACATGCATGGTCAATCGGAAAAACAAAGTAAAGTACATGATATGAAAAAGGTATGCATAACATTACAATGGCTAGTTCTTGCTCAGCTGAAACGTCTTCCATGCAGAGCAAACCAAAAAGAAGCATCACATAAAGTTGATGTGCCGCAAGTCGTTAGATGACGACATGTCCTTGTAATCACACAATCTGTACGTGGCACATGGTTTCTGTTTACATGTCACACCATGGACAAGTAATTATGTACCTCCACATCATGTCATGATGCTCAGTACCTTGCAGCCATATAAAGTGATTTCAATGTAAACTGTGTGGTGTATCACATGTAACATCCAAACGTCTAACACCAAGCTTGTGGAGTGCACTTCAATGACCATTTCACCTCTGTTCAACAGGAGATCCACAAGCAACTGCTGCAGAACACAACACCAACCTGCAGAGCCAGTCTCCCCCCCGGAACATGAACTCTCGGATGCAGACTCCCTACGTTTCTCGGATGAGGAGCAAGAACCTGGCCCATCCGGACTGCCAGGGGGCACCACGTCCCATGCCCCCATTGTCCCCACACCACCACCACAGCAACAACAACAGCGCTGACCCTGCTGCAATGACCTGTGTGGCCTCACCCACCACCACCACCACCAGCGCTGCCTGCAACACTCTCCCTGCATCAGTGGTTACCAACACAACCACACAATCAGAGGAGGGCAGAGAGAGTCTGCGGGTGCGTCGAGTGCCAACGCCACAGGTCTGGGACAGCAGGGCAGGTGGGAGGGCAACTGGGGGACAAATTCGAGAGGACACTGGGCCCGAAGCCCTGGCCAACATCGCCAGAGTCCTTGGGGCATATGAGCAGACCCAGGGACACATGGGCCAGTTTTTGGAAGAAGTGCGTGAGCTCCGCCTGCTGCTGAGGTCCATGGACACGCGTATGGGTCAAATTGTGGACCTCATGGGCTCGTGGGTGTTCTGAGGGACAGACATGCGGCCCAAAGGACAGCTCAACCCCCCTCCAGTGGCCCGCAGGATGATACTTCCACCACCTCAGCTGCGGCCACAGAGAGGGGTGAGCTGCAACAAAATGACTCCTCAGACACCGCTGAGCCTGCAGCAGTGGCCCCCCCTGCAAAACGCGCAAGGGGCCGTCCGAGAAACATCAGGGGAGGATCACGTGGCAATGCACCATCCAAACGCTAGTCGCCGAGCCAGCCATGATGGCACCTCTGTTCGCCTTGACATTGACTTTGTTGACTATCCTTACCCACACTGCCATGTTGATGGCAGGTGTGTGTTGGACTGTGTGACTACATCAATGTGGTGACTACTCTATTGTCTCATTTACCATCACTGACAACTCATATATTCACTTAGCACCATTTTGTATATAATCACTTTTCTGTCACAAATACTCATTGTAAATAAACACTCTTTACACACCTATGTCTTTGTGTCAGCTCCATGTTTATCACAGTATGTACAATGTCTACTCAGATTCCAATGTACCACAAGCTCTGATTGTGACGAGGCATTGAGAGGGTGAAGGGACCTAGAAAGACACAAGAGAATGACATTTACTTGTCAGGTGATGGCATCACAGCTAGAGCACACCACTAGTCATCAAGGTACACAAACCAGCACACATTACAATGAGCAACAATATCAACATAGACATCATGTAGCTGGTCATAACTACCCTGTGCCACACACATCAGCCATTCGCACAGAGCCAACAACAGCCAGCAGTCAAAAAGCTCTTCTAGGCCTTGTCACTACCATCAAAGACAGCAGACAATGTCACTGTTGTACAATGTCACCCACACTCAAGGGAAGTAGTTGTTGATGAGCTGTTGACACAGGTCGACACCTTCCTCTTCTCCACTATCGTCGTCACTGGACATGTGTGGGTTTGCAGGGGGGGCATCTGCTGCTCATCATCGTCCAGGAGCAGGGGGATCTCTTTGCGCAAGGCCAGGTTGTGGAGCATGCAGCATGCAACTACGATCTGACACACCTTTTGGGGAGAGTAGAGTAGTGCACCTCCGCTCTTGTCCAGACACCGGAATCTAGACTTCAGAAGACCAAAAGTACGCTCCACCACACGACGTGTCCTCCCATGTGCATCATTGTAGTGGACTTCACCCGGGGTCCTGGGATTCCTCAGTGGGCTCAGTAACCAAGGCCGGTTAGGATACGCAGTCACCTAGGTGTGAGATACACAGACCAATTTTGTAATATAAACAGTAGCTGAGGACAGCATGTCACACATACAGCACACTACTTGACTCTGCGCACTCACCAACAAGCCAAGCACGCTCCGGATGCAGATTTGTCATCAGCTGTGGTATGATGCTGTTACGCAGTATGTAGGAGTCATGTGCTGATCCTGGAAATCTGGCACAGACATGGGAGATTATCATATCCGCTTGGCATACCACTTGCACATTAATGGAATGGAAATGCTTCCTGTTCCTGTATATGTGCTCACGTGCCTGTGGTGGAACCAGGCCAACATGTGTGCAGTCAATGGCGCCAACAACATTAGGGATGTGGCCAAGGTCATAGAAATCACCCTTCACAGCTGCCAATTCATGTCTCCTGGGAAAATGGATGTAGCGGTCCTTGTATGTCATCATTGCGGCAGGACATCACGTAGCACCATGCTGAACATTGGTTGAGACATCCCACCTTCGCTGGCCACCGTGTACTGGAACGAACCAGTTGCAAAGAAATGCAGGGCCGCCATCACCTTAACTGTTGGTGTCAAAGCAGTCGGATAGGTTCTGTGAGGCCTCAGATGGGGCTCCAACTGACCACATAGGTCTTGAAAGGTAAGTCGATCCAAACGGAATTTCCGTATGATGTCCTCATCCTCCATGTCCGCCAGCAATGTGAACGGATGATGCACATTTGGTCGTCTCCTACATAAAATGAAAGTGGACACATGTCAATTCAATTCCCCTATGAGATGTGTCCAACATCTTATGTCTTGACTGACACAGCACCAACAATGACTGGACTGAAACAACAGCTTAAAGCACAAGTCACATGCAGAGACACCTTGATCTCAAGTAGTTGTACATGTGTTCAGTATGTACATACTGAGTACCCCCAAAACAGATTCTGACTATGTGAATGGAAAATGGTACATTCCGACATCTTGTGTCACCAGCCCTGAGAGTAGTTGGCACAGCACATGTTTGAAACAGCAACACTGCTGGCTTCTACGTAGCTGCTGTACCTGTCACACCTTCTTGCGTAAGTCGGACAGAGCACACATTTTCAACTCAATGAGCACAGTGTGTGTAAGCAGATCAACTATCAAAATGATTTCAGCAATCTACACAGTTAAATAGGCACATTATGTAGTCAGTCCAGCATTACTGTGGGTTGATTAGCCAGCTCACACATTGACATGTTCACAAATATGGGAGTCCATTACACAACAGATCTGTGTACATGCACACAAATATCATATGTGACATGTGAGGAAGTACATGCCAATGCATGTAATCCTGTGCACTGACATGGCATGTGTAGTCATCAGTGAGTTCAATGTCACACTAGCATTGAATTTACCAATCAGGTGGCATGATTCATTGTAAGTGTCTAGTGTTCAATGATGAGAAGTGGCCATTGCCATTGCTACAGCATGATGTGTCCATAGGTGCCGTATGCGTGCACCGCCACCGCAATCACGGTCATTGGCACCAATTGAAAAATGCCAATTCGCGGTAGCGACCGCCTGGCCCCCGCAGTATGACACCGCCAATGCCCATGCCCTACCAGCCAATGGGAACCGCGATCGCGGTAGTGAATTACACATTTGAAACCCGCGGTAGGCGTGCTTCGCTACCGCGGGCCCGGTCACTGGGTACTATCAAAAGATGCACGATTGCGGTAGCGACCGCCTGGCCCCCGCGGTGTGACACCGCCAATGCCCATGCCCTACCAGCCAATGGGAACCGCGATCGCGGTAGTGAATTACACATTTGAAACCCGCAGTAGGCGTGCTCCGCTACCGCGGGCCTGGTCATTGGGTACTATCAAAAGATGCACGATTGCGGTAGCGACCGCCTGGCCCCGGCGGTGTGACATCGCCAATGCCCATACCCTACCAGCCAATGGGAACCGCGATCGAGGTAGTGAATTACACAATTGAAAATCGTGGTAGGCGTGCACCGCCACCGCGGGCCCGGTCATTGATTAAATTTGAAAAATGCTGACCAGGAACACCAATTGCAGCAGCTGAGTACCACTGAAACAACCCCAGGGGGCTATATATGTCTGTGAGAGAGCCACACATTTCCACTGCATCCAGACACTGCTGCCTGCCATTCTTCATCCCCAACTGCTGCTGTTCCTGTCTCCTGGACCCAGTGATGGCAAGAACTGAGAACATCAGGGCCCGTCCCTTCACCACAGAGGAGCTGGAGGTCCTGGTGCACGAGGTGCTTTCATAGTATGGGAGGCTATATGGTGCTCCAGATGTACTGGTAAGTGTTTCAGAGTGACAGTTTGAGAGTGCTCACAGTGCTCACATGATATTGCTCTGCAGTAGTATGTGCCTGTGTGTGCAAGTTAATGTGCATGCATCCTCGTTTTTGATGTACCATGCTCCATACCTGGCCTAGTAAATATTGCACTTGACTATTTGTGGAGGATGGCAACATGGACATTTCTACAGCCCTTCTCCAGCAAGTAAAATACAAACGTAGGTCTGAGACTGGGTGATGCAAATGAGTGATACACTGCCTGGCATGCTGACTTAATGTTGATGGGGTGTGTAGCCTTATTTCCACAGAACCATGGCTGCATTTAAGGATGGGAGGGACATGCCGTGTTTTTGCAGCCATACTGTCACACTGCTGTATTGCACAGTCGAAGTCTGAAAAAACATTGCCTGGGTTATGTCATGACATAGTCCCGAGGTTTTCACATGCTCATTTGTGACATTGCAAAGGTATGTCTTCCAGAGGGTAATGAAGAATGGGTGTACAGTTTTCATGTTGCCCCCAAGGATATGTGTGCATTATGCACAAGAGTAAAATGCCTGAGTGTAACACTTTTGGTGGTAATTCACCTAGGACGCATCAGATAAATGTAATTTGGAGATATCAGCCTTCCATTGTTTTCATTATGTGTACTGACTCGCATGTGTAGGCACTGTTTGCCCTCTCATATTGTACATGCATGTGAATGTTCTGATGGCCCACGTTTAACCTCAGTGTGAGTCCCCCTGGCCTGCACAGAAACTGCCCAATTTGACAAGGACCCATCAGTAAATGGACAGAGTGAAACATATGGGTTGTCTGCCACCCTATTTCTCAATGAGCTATCTTAGGCCTAAGGATTGCACAAGACAGGACTACACCTTGTGAGAAGAGGGTGAGAATGTAAGATCATGGCCCTAAATGTGACCTCCATTACACAGGTAGCTATTCACTGGCCAAGGACATTGAGGGGTGTATAGTGTTGGACACAGTGAGTCTGCCCCAACACATCATTTCAAATGTATTGTATGTCTTGCTCACTCACATACTGCATCACAGATGAGGGTCTTCTTCACATTGGTTTCTGTGCTGGCACTCTGAATGTGTATGAGATGGCCATGTACTGTGTCCAACCTCATACATGTATACATTTCTATGAAAGTATTTGATGCAAGTATACTACGTGTCATGCAGTATGTCCTCTGCTCAACATTTATGTCTTGGTGTGCTCTGTTTTTTCATGTTCCTGTACTAACACACAGTTGTACATGAAACAGTGTCACTGAAACTACCTCTTATTGTCCCCCATGCCTGCAGCTTAAGGTCCACCAGCGTAAGGCCATATGGAGGGCCATTGCACGCAAGGTGCGGGCTCTGGGTGTCTCCAACCAACGGCACACAAACTGTCACAAGAGGTGGGATGACATCTGCCGGCTGAGCAAAAATGTGGCAGAGAAGACGCTGGGGGTGCTCCCTCGGAGTGGCAGGATGACGCGCAGGAGCATGACACCACTAATGGCCCGCATCTTGGCAGTGACACAGCCAGAGCTGGATGGACGTTTGAGGGCCCATCAGCAGCAAGTTGGGGGTGAGTATTCTGCGAAGGGTGACTTTGGGTGTGAGTGACTGCGTGAATTCCAACCCTGAGCCAGTGCGGAGCTCTGTGATGTTTATAGTGTGATGCAATGGCTTCTAAGTGGCCTCTGTGTTGAGTGCAGCTGTCATGCATTTTCACAACATGTAGTTTCTCATGTGTTTAATACAATGACCCCTGACATTGCAAGATGAGATGTGGCCTTCTGACATATGCTGCATTATGGGTGTCATAGACATCACCATGCAGTGAACAGCAGTGAGCATCATCTTAGTGTGCTTTTGTAGATGTGTGCTGTGCACAACTTAAAATCTGTGAGAACTACACATCTGACACCAATGTGCAACTGTAGTTGTGCTTCAAAGCACAACATGGTGGATACCAGGAGCTTATGGCCATTGCAAAAGGACATTTGGGAGTCAGTATCTGTGTTGTTCCCTTAAAGTGACTCCATATGTGACAGAGACAACATGTTGAGATGTATATCTATCACACCTACAGGCACGTAGGTATGCTTACAAAGATTAGTATGTTAGGTTACAAGGAGGCACGGGCCAGCTATTTGGCTGTGTCAACGTCACATGGGTCATTAATGTCAACTATGCATGTTTCCATGCATCTTCTGATGATTGCATAAAGGTTGCACATGCAGACTGCACATGGTGGTGGGCAACATGGGGGGATCATTTTTTTTCTAGTTTTGTGCTTTGCTTGCATATGATGTTTGTGAGTATAGCATTATACTGAACCTACGTCTATGTCCATTGCAGCATCTACCGAGGGTACGGAAGGACAGGGGATGGACACCAGTGGTGAAGCTTCTGGCACGACTGCTACACATGAGCTCACTGACACTGATGTGACTAGAGCCTCGGAAGGGGACAGGAGTGCCCTGGATGAATCACACCTGGAGACACCAACCTCAACATCATCTGACTCCAGCGGTGACTCCTCGATGTTGGCGGGCACAGGGAGTTCAAAATCTGCCTCTTCTTCCACCACACATCGTCCAGTGCCCACCCTCCAGGATGCTACCACAAGTGCTGTCCGTGCCCGCAGCCCTAGGAAGGGTAGAGTGTCCTTCCTCCAGGCACCGCTGCCCCTGCCCCTGTCTCCCCTGCTGCCCTCAGTGTGGAGGCGGTGGACCATTTGCGCCAGCTGTGTGTGGGTCAGGCTGCTCTCCTGAATGCCTTCCAGGATCATGACAAGAAGTTGGCACAGGTAGTTGCCTTCATGGAGGGCATTCATTCTGATGTGGGTGGGCTACACAGAACTGTCCAGTCTTTGTCCTCCACAGTGACAGCAGCCATTCAGCTGTCGCAGGCTCCCAGTCCAGCTCCAGTCCCTTCAGCAACCACCCTGCCAGTGGCACCACCTGACGAGAGTGCCCACACGCCAGAGCCCTCAGGCACCAAGTCCTCCACACGCAGCACACAACAGCAGCACTCCAAGCGGCCCAGAGCACAGACACCATCCCCAAAACAAAAAACAGGTACACAGGAGCGCAAAGGCAAAAGCCCATCACGTGACACTCACGGGCATCAGGCCAAGAAGCAGGCCTCAACCTCACATTCATCCAAATCACCCCCATCCAAGGGCACTCCCATCCCCACACCTGCTCCCACAGACAAACAAACAGTTGCCCTGTCTGCTGTGAACCTGGTGCCTGCAAAGACTCAGCACAAACACTTCTCTGAGGCATATTCACCCACAACATCAACTCCCACCCACACCCCTGTGAAGCGGGGACAGGAGAGCGAAGTGGGTGGTTCACCTGGACAACAGGGGCTGGAGGAGAAAAGGCAAGGCCACCCCAAGCATACCACGAGATCCAGCAAATCCCCACGGGGAGAGCCACCTTCACCTGATACACCTTTGGTAGAGAGTGAGACTGTTGTGCCCACCTCACTTCCCACTCTGGCCAAGACAATTGTGGGCTATCGAATCCCCAAGAAGTTGAGACCCAGGCCTCAACATTCACCCTCACACACTGTCTCACGGCAGCATGTCTCCGCCTACCCGCAGTGTGTCGGTGTGTTCTTGCACTCCTGGGGGACACCTACTTGTTGTTGCTGCCAGTTGTGTGTATGCAGAGTGTGTGACTGCAAAGTCTGTGTTGTGTTTTGTTGATCAGCCATGTGTCTTGTTTCTGTTTGTGCTCACTGTGCAGACCTGCTCAGCCACACTGAAATTATTTGTGAGTTTTCTCATGCATTGCTGTCACTTGACCCATTTTTGGCTCCAGTATGGTATGTGGTATGAGGAGTCATACCATCCCCTATAGGTGCTTCTGATGCCTACACATTGTGAGTTACTCCTCTATGTGTTTGTGGACTGTACACTCCTCACCTGTCCAATATTGATGTACACACCACTTCAGTCTCATGTCTTCCACCTCATGCCTTGCCAGTGTGTGAGCCTCCCCACCACTTCATAGTGTGACACTATACTGTGTGAGGCTGATCTGTGTACAGGACCAATGTGACACTCAGGACAGTTTCACAATTAGTTATGTGTTATTTTCTTCTACTGGTTTGCTGTCATGGTTGATCATGTGCAGTGCATATGTTTGAGCAGCACAGTCCTCTAGTCATGTTGTTTGCATCTGGGTTTCCCTGAGTTGTGCATCTGTGGGTGAAGGCTAAGCTGTATGTGTGTTTGCTGAGGTACTGCTACCCTTCCTGAGTGTGATGTTATCTGTGTGCTGTGATGATTTGTGTTGTGGGAGTTCATGGTTTGGCACTCAGATATGTGTGCTACTGGTTTTGTAGTTGTGCACACACTTCTTGGTGTGCATGCAGTGCTGTCAGTGTATGTTGCTTGGTGTGCATTCCCCTGATGTCCAGCTGAGTTTGCTATGTGATGGATTGGTATGTGCCTCTGTTGTGTTGTTCTTGTGGATGTATGCAGTGTTTGGCCTGTGTTGGCTCTTTCTGCTGACAGGTGCAATGTGTGTGTGATGTTCTATTTGCATGACATTGTGTGTGAGTAGTTTGTGCATTGTGATACATTCAGATGTGTGTTGCATGTGTAGTGTGCATTTCTTGTGTGTATGTCACATGCAGCAATGTGGATTCATGTTCATGAACTTGTTTTGAGTGCACAATAGTGGTTTGTCCTCCTATTTTTGGCCTGTCACTTGTCAGGATTGTGCATGTGCATGCTTGTGGTACACTATGACACCATGTTCACTTGATGACTGGTGTGGTGTGTATCTGTGTGTTAGCTGATTTGTCCCCTTGATCCCAGTTATTGTTCATGACTGTTTTCTGATGATGCAATTCTTGTTTGTGTTGGGGTATGGTGCCTGTGCATTTGTCCAGAGTGACAATGTTGTGTATTCCTGTTCTGTCTAGGGGCACATTGCCTTTCCACTGTTTGGCTGCACATGTCTGGGCTTGTTGGACTTCTGTGGATGTTGTTTGTGAGATTTGTGTTTGGCTATTGGTTTTGTGTCAGCATTGGTTCAGGCATTCCTGATTGTGAGTCTGATATTTGTGGATGCACCACAGGGTGTGTGATTGGTTGTCAGTGAACTCACAGGACATCATTTGCACCATTATGTGTGTTTCAACCAGGTGTTGAGTGTTGCAGGTGTGAGGTGGGTAGGTGAGGGGCATGTGTGAAGGTCCTACTTGTGTTTGACAGTCAGGGAGTGTGACAATGAGCCATGTGTGTTGTGCTGTTGGCATACACATGTCTAGTAAGTTGACACAGATGTGTGGCTGGTCACTGTATGACTTCTGACACTTCCTATCATTCCTGTGCCTATGCATGGCTTGCATTGATGTATCCCTGAGTTGTTGCACAGAGGTCACTGTGGTTTAATTTCACTCACTGTGCCACCCATGTCTGATTTGAGGGCCTAAGGGTGATGTGATATGTTCCTCCTCTTGCATGTGATGTACACATGCTATGTGGCTTGCTCCAAGGCTTTCCAGCACTGTCCACTTCACTTTGGGCTAGCCCATTTATTGTCCTCCATTGCTGCTGACCTATGGTATGAGTATGTGGCAGAGTGTCAGTGTGGGGTCTTTCTGAGGGACTTGACAAGCAGTGTGAACAGTTCAGTGGATGTTCATATGCAGTGTGAGTCTTGATTTCTTAATTATACTCAGTTTGATTCACATGAGTGGAAGGCAGGTGCGAGGAGGAGGGTTGTCCAGCCCCTGACCTTCTGTGCAGGGTGTTCATCTTCACCCCCACCTTCCCAGTCAATCTACCTTGTCCTTTGATGTGTGAGGTGCGAGGTCTGGCTACACCTGGCTGATAAATTGTGCAGGGGGGGCACAAGAGGGGCACACAGCATGTGCCCAAATGGGTGTAGGAAGCATACTGTGGGAAGGGTGAAGGTGGAGCCCTGTGAATCTGGCCGGACTGCCCATGCCTGGCGCCAGCCCTGCCTACTACATTGTGCGCAGGTTTTCCCGCATCTTCACCACTGCGGTGACTTTCCCGGGACATTGCAGTGATTTTGCGGTTGATGGGTGACCCGGATGCGGAGGTGTGGGTTTCTATCAGGTAGGACATGTGTGAGTACACTGGGGGATATGTTCCTGTCCCCACCAGAGTGTCTGATGTGGACAGGAACCGTATGTCTGCACAGGAGTTGTGTGTTGTGGTTGTATGCAGAGTTGTGTTTTTGAGTACCTGCGGTGTTGTCCGCGGCGATGTCTTATTTGCTGGTAGTGGATGAGGTACAGCAGCAGAAGGGCTTGAAGAGCTGGATCCATAGCGGTCAGGACCGCGTGGAGGTGACCGGTATTCGAGTTTCGCTCTCCGCAGTAGTGCTTCCGCCGTCTCCGGGTGGCTGGATTCTCCGCTGCGGTGTGATGGGCTGTTTGGGACATCGTGATTTGTCCGGCGGTCGGGACGTCATTCCGCACGGCAGTGTTTCTCTATTGGCTCCCTCCGCCACAGTTGCGGAAGGAAATTTTTGCCGGTTCACGTAACTCCGCAGCGGACGGCAAATGGGCTATGTTTGCCCATTGTAATATGGCGGACGCGAGGACCGCCGATGGAGTGCGGAAAAGGACATTTTCCGCCACCACCAGCACCGCGGATGTGCCTACGACCGCCATCCTAATGAGCCCCTAAGTTTTGTACCTCCTAAATGTGTAGATGAATTGTACACTTTTTTGTGGTCCCAAAATGACTAAAACTAGAAAATTTGAGAATTGATATATTGAATAATTTTAACTATTTAGGGAACATTTTTAATAATAAGATGAATTGGGAACCACTTGTTACCGCAAGGGTACAACATGCGGGCAGGGTTGTGGAGGGGCTTTTTCGCTTTGCCTGCAAGCGGGCCATAAGCCAGTGACCGAGCTGTTACAATTTATAAAGCCAAATGTTTGTCTGCCGCAACATATGGGGCAGGAGTTTGGGGTTACCATAAAAGCCGCTATTAATGACCCCAAATAGTGCCCCTACACTCTTCTGTCATCGCGAGTTGGGGCTGGAATTCGTAGAGGATCGCATAGACATGGCCCCTTGCTCTAATGGGCAAAAATGTGGTTGTCTGAGGAGTTAATGTTCTCAAGGGAGGTTATTAAAGATTGTATTAACCTAGACGGAGCATTATCGATCCCTTGGCTCCGATTTGTAAGAGATAAACTCCATGAGTTAGGCCTGGGGCAGTACATTGACAACCCAGCTAGTATCCATAAAAATGCAAAAGCCATTATATAAGAGGCACATTATTCAGGGGTAAATATTAACCCTGGGCATAGTTCGCGGCGTTGCACTACGCGGCACTACGCGAAATGGTAAAAAAACACCACCGCACTACGCAGAACTCCGCAAGCGGCGGAGTGCGATAGAAAAATGCTGTTCGCGGTGATTGCACAGTGCCGGATGCTTGTCCGCACTGTGCAATAATTGCGAATGGCACCATGCACAGCGCAAGCTTTCCTTTTCTGTCGCTCGAGCAGATTTTTACTCGAGCGGCAGCTTTCTCAACACGAACGGGCAGTTTCTCAACGCGAGCGGTCGTGAGCATACGCGACCACTCGCAATGAGAAACCTGACCCCCCGCGTTGAGAAATCTCGCCAGGAGGTTTATTTTCCACGCTCGCGCTCACCAACTTGATGTTGACGATCGCGAATGAGGAAAAATCTCGCCGGGAAGTGAATTTTCCTCGCTCGTGCTCGCCAACTTGACGTTGGTGAACGCGAGCGAGGAAAAAACTCTGCTACGCTGTGCAGAGCGGAGATTTTCGGATCTCCGCGAGCTCCGCGGAGTGCGGAAAACTCCACAAACTCCACGAGCGGAGCGGAATTCACCGCCCAGGCCTAGTAAATATATGCAGCTCACAACACGAGGTGACAGGTCTCCCATGCTTATTCCCTGCCCAACAGCAACTTTACCTAACATTCACCATAAATGTACTGACACGATTTTATCTAACTAGATTTCGTTTATATACTCTGCATTTTTTAGTGGCCTTCCCGAGACAATCGGGATGGGCCGATAAACTTACTCCTTGCCCTTGCGATAATTTGGCAACTCAGAGCACTTTGCACTTTACGCTATTTTGCCCCCTTTATAAAGAGCCGAGGGAAATTATTTTAGCCCCACTTTTAAGAGAAATCAGGTCATGCTCTTATATCAAAGGTTTTAATTATCTGCACTCTCTGGCTACCCCAGCTATATGCATTATGGTTTCTAATTACATTAAAGTCGCAATGGCTATTAGGAAACGTTATGGGTCATAGCAGATGAACACAAACGTGGTAACCTTCTTTATACACATTTTAGGTATCCATGAAATTGTAAGATGGGGCCATATTTTGTTATGGTATTAAGTGCTTTGTACTGTGGATTATATCTCTTTTAAATGATTGAATTTTAAGGATTATATCCTTTTTAAATGATTGAATTTTATGAATTTCTTCTTAATAGTTACTTATGCTGTTTTGTAAATAGGCCATGGGAATACTAATTTGTAATGTTGGTTTTCAAACTTTTATGGGTTTTTTGGAACCGAATAAAGTTATTTTGACTTTGACTTTGAATTGTACACTTCCCTTATTCCATCAGTTTCTTTTTCACAGAATGAAGAAAAATTTAAATAATTTCTACATTATTTTGGAGAAACCTTTAATGGCCTTCTAACAGGTTGGATTGCACAAGAATACCATGTTTTCCAATCAAGTGTTGGAACTGTTACTCAATCTGTTTAGAGGGAGGTGAAAAAACTAATAATGCCATTGAGGGTTGGTATGATTCCTTCAATAGCTCAATTGACAAAAGTCATCCTAATCTACATCATTTCCTGAAAAATAAAAAATAAAAATAAAGAGACAGGCACAATCTTTAACAGGTAGTCTGTAACCTCGAGTATACAAAAAGTAAAGCAATGTCTGGAAGACTATTGGCAAAAATCCAAGAGGTTTTTATGTTGGGACAGACAGAATACCGGGAACAATTTGCCTGCATCTTACAGTATTGAACAAAATAAAAACATAAAAGCATCACTCTCCAATTTTACAATTCCCAAATTTTACAATTGCCATTTTTTTTCAAAATTATTTTTTTATGGTAAAAGCTTGTCTTACCTTGAGATGTTTAGTTTTTCAGATCTTGGTCATAACTTATCAATCCACTCACCAAGACTCACCTGTACTCCAATAACCCATGGGTATTTATTCAATCCACAACCCAGAAATATTTACAGTGTTTGTTGAATACCGCTATCCAATGTCTATGGAGAAAAAAAATATTCAGCTTCACCGCCATGCTTCACTGGTGCTTCATCAATACAATTTACAAAGAACCATTCCAATTGCTGATAACATAAAAAAATGCACTCCATTACAAATAGAGAGAAAAAGCCTTTGAAACCATCTTTTTTGTTTATATGTCGATACTGTACAATTTAAAATAGCACAATTTATAAATCCAAAAACGTTTACAATAAACATTTTTAAAAATGAACTCCATTAACAATGGAAAAATGAAATTCCCCAAATAAGTCTGCATTATTTTTTTATAAATACCTGAGTAATAATATACATTCCCCACTCTATACCCCTTTACCCTTACATACCACTCTTTAAAAAAACATAAAATTAATTTAAAAACATAAATTAATTATTATTATATTTTTTACAGTATGGAAAGATAATTTTTTCTAAAAATGACTGCAGAAGTATTACAATTAATACCTGAGCATTAATACATTTCCCCATCATATACACCTATTAAATTTACATACTGTTCCTAACATGTTTAAAATCTTCACTATACTTTTAAGTAGTCTTTATAACCCCTAATTCAAATTATATTTAAAATACACTATTTTTGGGAGGAGGGAAACCCGTCAACTCTCCCAAATTTTAAATTAAAAATGAAATCTTTCCTTTATTACCCCCTTAGTTATTCCATTAACCTGCCTCATTTCCTCCCATCTAGCAATATTAATTTCTCAATAATGAAATTAACATTTTAAGGCCTAGGTGAGATTTTAATAACGCCAGCGAGATTGGCTTAATTTTGCTAATTTTGAATACTGAAATTTATGCTAAATTACCAATATTACATCATTAAGTCACATTATCAAATTTTGGGGCGAAATGTGGATGCAAAATGTACAGTTTTGGTAATTTTTGAACATGAAAAGCATTTCAGGACGATTTTTTCACGCGAATGGACCATTCAGGTAATTTTTTAATGTGAAACTACAAAGCTGGATGCAAACAGAAGTGTTTTGAATGCGATTGGCAATTCCTTTAACATGGGTGGTCAACAAATATTTCAGGCAGATTTGTGACCGAGCTGACCATTCGGATAATCTTTGCGTGCACCTCTACAAATCTGAACACGAGCAGCAGGGTTCTGAATGCAAGCAACTGAAAATGATCTAGAAATAACATTTTATTGAACGGACTGTTTTGGGTAATTTTTTTACTGTGAGATGCACTTTTCTTAATTATGCGTAATTTCGAGTAATTTTGAGTATTGATGCCACAGCAAAATGTGCACATTTCTCACACCCTTGAGTTTAACACTTTTAGTATGGGGGTGAACTTTCACAAGCCACCACTTTTCCTCATAAATTACAATTTAATACTCTTATCATGGGTGGTTCAACCACCAACCCTCCTCTTTTAAATAATTTTATAAAGTAACAAATTATATTTTTATTATAGGGGTGACCTCCCCAGGCCGCCTATTTTAATTAATTTTAGAGAAGTCTTTGAAAATAAACACATACTTACCTATACTTACCATTAAGCATGGTAAAACCATGCAGGGTAACGGCATCAGCATGGGAAAGGCATTAACACGATAAAGACAGCCAGGTAAAGCTACTGCATGGTAAATGTTGTTTTCCATCAGAAGGTAAGCAGTTCATATGTGGATGTTGGTGACTTCATGGTAATGACCGATTGTCAGCTTTGGTCGGGCAGGCAGATCAAGGATGCTTGGACCCACTACTTCCCTCCTCGGATTGTCCACAAGCCCCATTTCCTACAGGGCATAGCATTAGGACCCACAAGGCCTCAGCAGGACATCTGTGGCCCCTTTCACCCATCAAACTGGGCCCACCAACATCTAGAGTGCAGATGTCTCTGTTGCCTACCTTGCCAGCTGGATCTTCTTTCAGTGTGCCCCATACGTGGCACTCCGCCATATCATCAGTCTCTCCTCTCTCAGCAGATAGCTCTCTTCTGCTACAGACCCCAGAAGGACAGCATCAGCTCCCAATACACAGCAGTTTCATGTAGACCTGACAGAATCCCTCAATCAGGCATCCAACATCTTTCCATGAGCAGCCATGCTCCTTCAATAGAATTCTTTTGCCCTAGTTATATTCCAAAGCCCAAAAGTACAATACATAAGTTCACAATAAAGCTAATACTTACTTTCAGCCTTACTTCCTACCTTCTTCCTCACTGTCCTCCTTTCCAGTTCCTACCTACCCATCAGTCTTTTTTTCTCACCGTCATTCATTATTTCATTTCCCTTTCCAACCTGCTCTTTTTGATGCTCTCCATGTTTTCATAATGTCTTTGTCTCCTTCACTGAACTTGCAGCTCCATGATCTCTGCCCCTCTACCATGTATTTGTATTCCCATTTTTATGAGGTTTTAGTCTGCATAAAGAAGAGGTGAATGTAAATGAAATTAAATATATTTAGGCTATCCCGTTTTAGGTTTAAACCTATAATAACTGATAAAACCCCACCAAAAGGGAAATAGCCCTCACCATTGTAAACATATAAACACTGAAAAAACACCTGCAGAACCACAAAATAAATGCCATTCAAAGAAGGGAAAAGGACAGTGAAAGAGTCATTTTTATTTCTTCTTGAAAGGGCCAATACAATGTAACTTTGTTATACTAGCTTGTCGCAAGAAAGGCTGGGCTACCATTATTCTGGCTGAGTTTTGATTTTTAGGGAGGTAACATTTGCTTTTTTCAGTTTTGTGGTCTTTGGTCTAAAGTTGCAGGGTTTCGAAGCATGTTTTTGATCATATTTGACTATTTTATAAACTGTAGAGAATCAGGAAATATCAAAGTCATATTTGATATTTGGGCTACATTTGATTCTTTCACTGATCGGTAAAATGGCTGGTTTCATAAGAATATTCCCAATATGTACCATCACATTTACCCACAGACAGAGAATAGGTGAAACCCTTTGATACATCAGCCCCTGTTTCTAGCGAGTCGGTATTGACAGTAGGTGAATTGCCAAACACCCTAGGCTTTAAACATTCAATGCAAGGTGCAGTGACAGGTATGCTGTCACCAAGCATCTGGGATAGGGGTGAAAACATGGCACCAGAATTTTGGAAAACATGGAACATTGTGTCACTTGGAATGCTGCTGCAAAAAGTTCTTACCAAATTCAACAAAGATTGGAGAGATGTTGTTTTTATTTGCAGTGAGTTAGCTATGTATATGAAAAAGTTGTGTGATGACCTGTCAACATCAATACCTGAGCTGAAGTACTTCCCTGTAAGAGATCCTTGCCACTTGCTATGTGGTATGCTGAAAGCATATTTACAATCTTCACAGGTAATGAAGAATGCTATTGATTTTATAGTCCATTCTGGTGCACTGTTTCATCATGCACGGGAACTAAAATGCAAATATTTCTTATTTTGTGCTTTGTGTGGCATCAAAGAAAGATTCATCCCAACTGAGTCATTTAGCGAGTGGTTCTCAGTCCTAGAGGCTGAATATGCTATTTTATCCATGTGGTAACTGTTTACAGAATTTTTGCTGAGTGATGATGCCAAAGGCAAGAAATGTTAGGATCTTCGGTCGCATATTGATAGTGATGTGAAAAAAAATATACTCTTGTGCATTCTTACATTTGTACTAGGAAAACATGACTACTGTAGTGGACATAATCAAAAAACTAGAGTCTGAAAACACCCTTGTATACCATGTGTTCAGCGTAATTGGTGTAGATGTGAAACATCTCCTTGAAAGTAGGCTGGATGACACTTTTAGTGACTTTGGCACTGCAACATGTTCCATGTTAGAATACTTGCCACTTGTTAAGCAAAGAAATGTTGAGGAGCAATTAAGGAAATTTTATTTTGCAATGCATGAGAAATGGCTTGCAAAGATGCATAGAAATGTCCCTTCACCAACCACAGCATTTGAAGTCAATGAAGCATCACTGTGGTACTCTGTACAAGTTCTAGATCTCTTCCGTAAAGGGAAATTTTCTCCAGACTTTGAAAAGTACTGCTTCATTTTTGACCTCTTCAATAACTTTGAGGGCATATGCGCCCAGTTCAATACATATGTTGCAGAACCTGTCCCAGAGAATCACTTCTTCAGGTGTACCAGTATTGGTATGGAAAGCAATGTAGGTGGCCAGAGTTAGCAAATTGTGTACTGGCTGTTTTGGCGTTGCCCTTCTCAAGTGCCAATGTTGGGAGAGCCTTTTCACAGATAAAAGTTTGCATGGGAAGGAAAGAGCGATGGCGCATGACCAAAGAATCACTGAAGAAGTATTGTATGGTGTAGTACAATAAGTTTGATTTGTAAAAATGTATTTGGAACTCATATACTGTGCAGAAAGCAAGCAATAATAAAGCAAAATGTTCCATAAACACCGGAAAAACACTGTTTCTGTTGTTTTTTATGGGGCGGAAATGTGTAACCACTGATAACCACTGTTTTTTTTAAGGTATTGAAATCACTGAAAAAACCCCACCAGAATTTGCCAAAAATAGAAACTGAAAACAGGAAAGCCTAAATATATTTTAGTGGGACCCAGAGTTTCAGGTCAGCAGTTTGAGTGCCTACCACCACTTTAGTACTAAAGCAGGGGGTTCATGACACCACTGATCTCTCTCCTGTGAGTAATAATCCTCACTGAATTTCAATGATTTTATCATGTTGGTAAATATTGGTGTTATGGTTATTTGTCTCTAAGGTACTATATTCAAAGTTAATTCAACCATCCTCACGCTCCCCATCTGATGGCTTGCCTTGTTAGTTTTAATTCTGAAATACTCCGCCTGAGTTCTTTCCCTCTTTCCCTCTCTACCATTCTTAAGAGTGTAGCATTTACACAACCAGCAGACAACAACTCTGACGAAGAGTTGGAGGATTAATTGTATGATTACAAAAAGATAAGGTTTAGTACTCAGCTTTACTATAAACTGATGTAAAACAGGCCACGAAACAGAGTAAAATAGGTAGCAACAGCTGCAAAATGAACACATAAATTATTCACTTTAATTAGCAAATGCTGAACCAGGTATATAAACTGTACACAGTCGTAATTTTGTGGTGTGAATTTTTTGCTCCTGGTTTTGTTGCACAGTGGTGCTTAATTTGCTATGGTGATTGCTGATGCTCACTACAGGCAGTTATTTCTTAGGAAGAGACACTGTATAGTTATTTAAAACTTCTTGGAGAAATAAAGATATTTCTCCTTGTTACTCCTCTGCTGGGTAGGCGCACCATTTTCGCTCAAACCTAGGTTTTCAAGTCTTTGCAAATCTGGGTTTGCATCAAAATACATATCTGGATTCATGGGAACTCCCATGCTCCACCCATTAAACACCTACCCAATACAAGTAACACAAGGCAGCACTATGCACTGCATTGTGTGACTTTCTATTTAATGGCTTTGCGAGGCTTAGTAAATGCCAAAAAGGATTTTGCATCGGAGCTATACTACAAAAATTACGCAACCCAGGCGCAAAATCATTGTAAATCTGGGCATGAATTTTTAATGACTGCCACACTCGCACTCAGTGGGGATGGGGACATAAAATTCATTCTTCTGAAAAGGTGCAGTTATACAGTTGTCTAGAGTCTTTTGCCTGTCCTATTGAGTTTAGCTCACATCAGCCTTCATTACAAAAGGCCTATAATTTCCGATGGGCCTGTAAACCTTTTACCATCCCGATCAGGAATTATGAGGTTTCTGGAGTTGCCATATATATCTCCCATTTCCATGGGAGATATTTGTTTTGGAAAGTAGCCAAAATCCCTGTGGGAAACTATAGGGAAGAATTAGGACTCACCAAATATTAACAATACTCCCAGTAATTCCTCATTATTCAGATAATTCTCAAATGTCAACTCTTTTTCCCCGATAATCCCTCAAAGTCAATGGGACCCCTGTTATTGTTACCTACGTGGGTGAAAACTGAATGCCCCAATCCAGGGACCTCAAACTGAGCCATAATGTGTATGCTTACCATCCCGAACTAGACTTAGGGCCTTATGATGAGTTTGGCGGTGCGGGAGTGGGAAAGCCCTGCTCCCACATCACCAAACTTGTGGTTGAACCACTCGCCAGATTAGGAGTTTTCTCCAGTCTGGCGGACAGTTCTTTGGCGGTCCCACAGCTATACAACTATACCAAAAAATGAATGTGTCCATCTGTATTGAAACTGGTGCTCATGTAAAGCGCTCTGATACCCGATTTCTCGGATCTAGTTTGCGCTATATAAAACTCTACAAAATAAAAATAAAAAATAAATAAAAACAGCAGTGCCTTTGAAAAACGCACCACAATTTGAGCATCAAAGGCAGTTCCTGCAGGGCATGGACTGTCAAGTCCATGACCTGCAGAAACTGGGGTTGCATGCAGGCATGGAGGCACAACATGTGCCCCTCTGCATGCACCCCATGGCGCAGAGGCACAAGGGCCCCCTTTGTTTCCTCACGCCACACTTTTCATGGCGGTCACACTGCCATGAAAATTGTGGCAGTGAGGAAACTTGTAATATACTTGGTGGGGCCGCAGCGGCCCCGCCAAGCATATTGTTGCCTCAAGACCGGTGCACCACGGCCAGGTTGCAGTGGTCCCAAGGCGGCCCGACTGCCCTGATCATAAAAGGGCGGTTGGAAGACCGCCACGGCAGCGCCCCAGCGAGTCTGGAGGTCTTTGGAGCTCCAGACTCGTAATAAGGCCCCTAGCTTCCCCATGGCCTTGGTGTTCTTCACAACAACTGCTGGATGCAGGGTGGAGGCAAAATGATATAGAGGGATTTCTCCCATACTGGAGGAAGCTGAGTTGCCAGGCAGTGGACCAGTGACCAACTTCGTCTTATGAAGTAGAACTCCTCGACAGCAAGTGGAGATCTATGGGAAGGACTGGAGTGACTCAAATGACCGTTTCATAGCACACTTTAGTGTGCCTGTCACTCAAACTCTGGGACTTTTTTGAACTGTTTCAGTCCTTGGTGGAGAAATACAGGTTAAAATTTGGAGCTTGAAGCAGGCAGTTGGACCGCTGTGGTCCTCTCGTGGATCAAGCAACTTCTAATATGGATGGCAGTGCAGCTCCCGTGTATTGCTCTATGGCGGCTACCTTTCCCTGACCACTAGCCCGGCGGTCGGCAGTCTGCTGGTGGTCTCAGCGGTCCAGCGGTTGGTCTTCGCAAGACCGATCTTCCCAACTCGTAATGCGGTGGTCGGACCCCCAAACTCACCGCGCTCGGACTGCCGATCGGCAGTCCACGGGATTGCCAAACTCATAATAAGGCCCTTAATGCCATATGTGATTTTCTCCATTGACGGTAATGGTAAGTGTTTGACAGTGTTATCCACTAACCAAGTGTCTTTCCTCCATTGACCACCATGGTAAATACTTTTGACGGTACTGCCTGCCAACAAGAATTCTCCATTGCTTAATGTTGAGTGTTTGACTGTCATAATGTGGCTTATGTTTTTCTCCATTCACCGACATGGTAAATGTATAATTTATTTTTATTTTATTTTTATTTGTTGAGTTTTATATAGCGCTGGCTAGACCCGTAGGTATCAGAGCGCTTTACATGAGGAACAGTAAGTTACAGTTAACAAAAGTTACATCGGTTTCAGTTACAGTTACAAGTATAGGCATAGGAGAAAAACATGAGAATACACAATAACATAAGTGATTAGCGCATTGCATAGCAAAGATACATGTCTTATGGGGAATAGAAGGTAGGGGGGAGAGGAACACAGGGGAAAGGAAAGCAGATAGAGTCAGGCAGACCAGAAGGGGGAAAGTACCTCAGGAGTAACAAGGCAGTCAAAGAGAGAGATAGACAGTGCCGTGAAGAACCGTTAAAAACAATGTCCGAAGTCCGGCTGGGTAGGTGATGGCTGAGGGGGTGAACCAGAGCCAGACTCCTCTATAGCTGCAAAGGACAGCTAAACCGGGCAACGGCCAAAGGTAGTCGGGTTCCGCAGTAAGTAAAAAATAGTTTCAAGCTCGATGGCTAGACCCGGAGGAAACAGAGCGCTTTACATAAGAGATTACACAAGTAACATATGCGTAGATGCAGATTGCATTGAACAAGAGAAACATCGGAAATGAGGCGGAGCAAGGTGTAAACAATAGGAAAAAGTAGCAATAGAGTAGAGGGGGGGAGGGAATAGGGCAGAAGCAATCATTAGTTTAAATTAATATCAAATTCCGCAGATCAACAGTGTTACAAAGTTACATCAGTTATTAGAGAATTAAACATAGCATAGAGAAAACCGAGTTATAAAATTACATCCGTAGCTAGGACATTAAATAAAAATAGAGAGCATGTCCTGTAGAGCATGGAGGGGGTGGGGGGATAGTAAAGGGGTTATCATGAAGATCAGTACTACAGGGGACATCAAAGAAAAAGTCCGAGTATGAGAGTCTACAAACCGGAAGGGGACCGGTGATAAAACAACAACTGAAGCCGTAATTCATTGCTGCGTCGGGTCGAAAAATAAATGGCGAGGATCCGAACGAGTCACAAGGGTGCTTCACCGTGACCAAAACAAGTAGTGAAGGGTGTAAGAGTCTTCAAAAAGGGGTCGACTAAGGCAGTGGTCAAACTGGCGGTACAGGCGGAGACCAGCGGCAAGAATCGATCAAGGGGATCTGTCGTAGACACAAGATGGGGGACCCAAGTCGTGAGCCCCAACTAAATTCGAACAAAATGGCGGGATTGCGGGAGAGACAGAGATCCGAAAACAAAGTCATTACGGAAAAACACAAAGTCACTAAGGAAATATACCCCCGGAGCAGGGCTGAAATGTGGAAGGCAGCCACCAGATCTGGCGGGAGGAAGGCTGGAGGGCGCCGAAGTTAATGTCGGGACATCGTCGTCAGGGGGAGTCAGCGCGGGCATCCATTAAGCAGCCCCGGAAAAGGAGGGCAGCTGCGGGGTCAGGAGGGCACGCTGATTCAGAGAAGAAAGAAGGGGGAGCCATCTCGTTGGAACAAGGCAACAGCGTCGCAGCAATTTCGATGCTGCTTTGTTGGGGGAATCGAAAACTCAAGTGACCCAGCCGCCATCCTGTAGAGTCCTGGATGTCGGTGGAACAATAATCATGAGTCTCAGCGGCAGTCCTTGAAGGTGATGCGGGATGTTCCGGAAGGGGCTGCGGTATGCCAAGCAAAAGAGGTCGGGTCCGGAAGGTAGGTGGCGGCCGGCGGGGAGATCCGCTAGCTCATCTCCTCTCAGCTGCGGGCAGCTCAACCGAAGCATCGGCCATGATGGTATTGGCCCCGCAAGAGTACCCTCGGGATGCTCTGAGGGTGAGTAGTAGGACACGGACATCTCTCGGGGGGGAAGGAAAAGACCGGAATGCAGTCCGTGAGTCCCCGAAGGTGTAGGTGTTAGAAGGGGAGAAAAAAACCCGGGACAAGTGCCAAGGGTAATCCCCAGTCGGAGGAGCTCCCGGCCGGAGCTCCTCACCCAGCGGCCATCTTGCGCATGTATAAAAAGTGATTATTGAATCTATTCTTTAATGCTTTAAAAGTCTATAACTCCGATTATATGTAAGATAAAAAGTTTGTTTTGGTGTCTAAATTTAAGTAAAATTACACGTTTTTTAAAATTGTTATGGTTTTAAGTAATCAAACAATAAAGATTAATTGAATGTTAAAAAAATATATAAATTGGCGTCCGTTTCGTGTTGTCTCAATACTTATGCACCATAATGGTAATGTAAAATACTTTACACATGTTCCTCCAGTAATGCCGGACTGCTCTTTGCCACACTACCAGGACTGAGCTAGGAATTATTGTTGTTGAATCCAAGGATCATCTCTGTGTATTGTGAGAATATTGCATGGTAAGGCCTCCCTGCCATTCCACATAATATTCCACCTTGCAACACTAAGGTAATGCAAAGTAGCTCTATACAGTAATTTGCACTACTCTGCATCAAGGTGGCGTACCATGGGTGGTATGTTGGCACTACCATTTAGTTTCCCACAGATGTTGATGCAAATCCATATATACTAACATTGTTAGACATGGATTTGTGAAAAAAGATGTGTTTCCTTGAGGCAGGTGTAACGTTGGAGAAAAGCTTTCTTTTCGCCAAACTTTTCCAACTTTGAATGTGTGCTCACTGTACAGCAGACATACAAAGTGGGAAACGTGTTAAACTTTGTCAGAGCATCATACGTTGTACTGGAAGAGTACCCTTTCTATGGTTGGCATGTATCTATGTATGTATGTGTTATTTCTACAGTGCGAACCTAGTTAAAGGTAGGCCTGGGCGGTAAATTCCGCTCCGCTCGCGAAATTTGCGGAATTTTGGCAATTCCGCGTTCCGCGGAGAACGCGGAATTGCCGAAAATTCCGCGATCCGTGGCGTAGCGGAATTTTTTCCTTGTTCGCTCTTTCAAAATGCGTGTTCGCGCGCGCGACTTACCGGGATCCCTGCGTTCGCCGACGAGTTTTCCTATCCGTTCGCGTGCGCCACGAGATTTTGGTAGCCGGCCGCGCGATCCCGCGAGAGTGTGCGATCGCGAACACGTCATTCGGACGCGCCATCGGACATCCGCATTTGCGAACAGGAAACACGCATCGCGAGCGGGCGGGACAAGTGAAACAAGATGGCCGCGCCAATTGGCGACCGCATGGGCAAAGTTTGCGAGATATTTCCCCCCGAGCACGCAAACAGCGTCCCCGAACAGGAAAAACGCATCGCGAACGGGCGGAACAAGCAATTCCGCGTGCTCGCGGAATTCTGCATAGCTCGCGGAGATTTTTTACCGTTTCGCGGAACTTTGCGTAACGCGACTACGCAAATTCCGCCCACCCCTAGTTAAAGGGCATCACAGAAACATGCATTCACCCTTGCACAAAGGTGCAGTGATGTGTGCACTGGCACAAGACAGCCTAAAGTGAGCCCATGATAGTGGAGAGAGAAATAGTCACATATCTTAATAGATATGACACTGTTCTGTTGTCTCTTTCATGCAATACAGGGCAACAACTTTGGTTGCTGCACTGCATTACATGAAAGCTTAATAAATCTGCCCCAAAGACAACAATCCTGCTTCACTCCCATCCAACTAACTTCATGAGCTTAGACCCAACAAACACTGAGTTCCTCCTATTTGCTAACAGCACCAACCAACTGCAGATTCAAGCCTGAGTTTCCAATTTAAACCTAACAGGCTTCTCCTACACCTGACAACCCATGTAAAATCCCTGGTATTCACCCTCAACACAGACCTCTCATCCAAGCAACACATTGCAAGGAAGGCCAAGACAGCTTGGTTCCAACTCTCCTCCTTGAAAAAAAGTAAAGCCACTTCTCCTGGAAGATGACTTTAGAATAAGCCTTAGTACTCTCTCATTTGGATAGGTGTAATTCCTTGTTGAGTGGATTGCTTGATGTTGCCTTAGTACTCCTGAAAGGTTTCCTCCACACAGTGGAATGGTTCATTAAGGACTTAAAAAATTTGACCAGATCACACCTATGTTAAAGTAATAAACTAGCCATGTGTTGGGGACAACACCAGACCAGGAGCCTGGATATTGCCGGCCTGCATGGCAACATAGTAAGAAGAAAAAAACCAGAAAGCAAGCCTTCTCTGTTTAAGCTCCCGGGATCTGGAACACCACCACCCTGTCAACTTCTGATCAGCATCAACTCCCACACAATTAAGAAAAAAGCTGAAGGAACAACTAACTCTTCAACAAGTACTTCACCTGACCTGCCAGTTTGCCCTTGACTTTCACCAGTGCTTAATTTGTAAAAAAGCATAAGTGTCAGGGCTCTTGTCAGGAGGCCACTGCAGCATGCACCACACATTGCCCCAGCCAATGATACTAGCAGCACTACTACTAACCATCACCCCCCTAAAAGTGTGACAATTCAGACTATTTCAAGCCTCCAAAGTTATAAGAATAACTTGGGCCGCAGGTAATAGTCATTTTTAATGTATATTGAATTTTCAATTAACTGCTGTTGTGGTCATCTCAAATTTAGCCAGACGGTGCCACCTTGTGGTAGACTGTCTCAAGCGCCGGTGTTGACAATTAAGTGCCAGCGCCGAGCACCGGAAACCACTGGCTCAAATTAAGCACTGACTTTCCACGGTAATTGTTTTATTCGGGGGCCACGACCTATGTTGATCATCCTATTGCTTCTGAGCTAGGTTTGCGCTCTATAAATGCCAACACATACATACATACATAAGGGGACTGACACACTTAGGTTAACAATGGAACTCTGACAATGTACACTGACAATGAGACACTGACACAGGGAAAGTGACAAAGGAATATAAAACTGCAAAATGACACTGGGATACTGACATTGATAATGAGATATAGACACTAAGGGCCTTATTTATATATTGAAGTAAGCATTCTCCATAACAACGGAAATGGAGTATGCTTACCACCAATACGGTGGCAACGGCGGAGACTACTCCATCTCCACTGTGGCTAAAAGTCTCTGATGGTTTCACAGAGTAAGGGCTGTCAGAGAATTGGCTATATGTCCACCCGCCCAATTTAGATGGATGGATATATAACTATTTTTAACTGCTCATAACCACCAGGCAAACACTGGTGGTAAGAGTCAGTAAAAAACTTAAAATGCCCCCTCGCCATGGGAGATGACGTTGGGGTTTTGCATCTGAAAATAAAAAAAGTATTGAAACCTTACCGTCATGATTGGCACACAGTTCAAACTCTTACCAGTGGCATACTCTTTCTGTGCCATGCACGTTTCTTCCTGACTAAGGTCTCCTGTTGCCTATATCACAGACAGTTCAAGCAGTACCTCAGGGCACATGTAGCAAAACCAGGCATAGGGTCCTTTCCTGTTAAAATAGGAAACACCTAACATACTGGCCACACCAAGAAAGGTTGCTCCTGTCTCCAATTTCTTACTGCTTTCTTGGGCCTCTGAATCTTTGTCACAGTGTCAGTACCTATGAGACCTGTGGTGGATAACCTTGTTGATGACCCCTCCAGATTTGTAACCCTTTTGGTTGTTCCATGCATACGTGTAGTCTGCAAGTAACCTTGGCTAAACAGCAACTCCTCTCTGGGCAACCACACTCTCAAGTCTAAGGATATCATTACTTACAATGCAGAACTGACCCTGCAGTTACTAGTCTGGGAGCATCAACTGTTCTGCCCTAAGGTCCGACTGACACAAGTATCCGACAGAGCAGTCACCAGGGCTATGTTCATGGAAGCTTTCTCAGAGTACATTTCAGAACTCTTTGGAGTGAAAAGCTCTCCCTCAGGCTCCACCACTCTGAAGGAGCACTATGGCTTATTTCTCTTGTCCCAGAGGGATTTCCCACTCCCAGAGCAATTATAGTCATTCCTGGGGCTTGTTGCCATTTACCCTTTCCTCTGGTGACTTTAATAAGGCATCCACAGCTACCTCTTGTGACTGCTGAAGCTCTTTGGTGGTCACCCTGAAGTTGCCAAGATATTTATCAGGGAGCATAAATAACCTCTTAAATACGATTGCTTTTATGATAGTGTACCGCTTGTGTTGTGTCTCATCTAAGCAGCTGCGGTCCATGCAGGTAACAGCGGTGCGGCGGTGGGGCCGTGTAAGGGGGGATTTCGAGGGACAATGCAGATGGAAAATTAATTATTTATTTAATTTCCCCTCTGCATCGTCCCTCGAAATCCCCCCTTACCCTGCCCTACCCTCCCACCGCTGTTGCCCGCACGGAGCACGGCTGCATCTAAGGTAACAGGGTCATCCCTCCTCTATGAAAATAACCTCCTAAAAAATATGGTAATCCTGTGTTTATCTGTTTCACTAACAAAATATCGCCTCTGGAAATATCACCATACCAAAATATCGTCACATAAATCTCGTAGTTAAAAATATTGTCATGCTATCTTTAAAATGTAAATGACAAAAATATTGAAATAAAAATATAATTGTCATTAATATTGTACAAAATATAGTTTTTTAAAATATATAAATATAAATATTACTATTCCCACTCCAGTCAGTGAAACATTAGGGAAAATGTTGGATTGTGAAGGGGTAAAATTTACCATTCCCTCTCTAGTCAGTGCAACAGTAGTGAACGTGTTGGATTGCGGAGAGATACAATTTATTATTCCCACTCCAGTGCATGCAACAGTAGGGAAAGTGTTGGATTGCAGAGGGTAAAATTTACTATTCCCAAGCCAGTCAGTGAAACATTAGTGAAATGTTGGATTGCGAAGGGGTAACATTTATTATTCCCACTCCAGGCTATGTAACAGTAAAGAAAGTGTTGGATTGTGAAGGGGTAAAATTTTCCATTCCCACTCAAACAAGTGCAACAGTAGTGAAAGTGTTGGACTGCGGAGAGATAAAATGTATTATTCCCACTCCAGTGTATGCAACAGTAGCGAAAGTGTTGGATTGCGGAGGGGTAAAATTTACTATTCCCACTCCAGTCAGTGAAACATTAGGGTAAATGTTGGATTGCGAAGGGGTAAAAAGTATTATTCCCACTCCAGGCTATGTAACAGTAGGAAAAGTGTTGGATTGTGAAGGGGTAAAATTCACCATTCCGACTCTAGTCAGTGCAACAGTAGTGAATGTGTTGTATTGGGGAGGGATAAAAATTTATTATTCACCCTCCAGTGTATGCAACAGTAGGGAAAGTGTTGGATTGCGGAGGGGTAAAATGTACCATTCCCACTCCAGTCAGCGCTACCCCATACCCCTACAAAACCTATAACCCGCTTCTAAAACGTAACATTAAAAAAAATGTATTACACAATTAGCATAATTAATTATCTATTACAAAATTACAATTAATTTAAAAATAAATATGAATTATTTCAAATTAATTTACTTCTCACCCTATGGCTCTACAAAACCCACAACCCGCACCTGAAACGTAAGTTTAAAAAACAATTACTTACACAATCATCATACATAGTTATCAATTAAGTAATTAACATTGATTAAAAATTAATTAATTAATTATAATTCATTTACTTCCCTTCCTATACCCCTACGAAGTCTACAACCCGCACCTACATTTTAACATAAAAAAAGTATTATAGTATTAACATAATTAAATATCAATTAAGTAATTAATATTGATTAAAAATGTAATATCAATTACTCATAAATAATTTACTTACCACCGTATACTCTTACAAAACCCACAAACCGCACCTAAAATGTAACATAAAAAAATCAATTACAAATTTAGCATAATTAATTATCAATTACATAATTAATATTAATAAAAAAAATATTAATTATAATCAATTTACTTTCCACCCTGTACCCCTATAAACCCCACAACCCGCTATGGTACTAAAAATCACAAAAATGTAGTAAACTAAATTTAATAACTTCAAAAAAGTTAACAACTATGTTAAAAAACAAACAATACTTATACAAACATTTAAAACATATTCATTTAAAATATATACTAAAATATATAACAATAATATAAAAACGATATTATAAACAACTGTATATTTGTAAATTATATTAATGTTTTCGGTATTTGCAAAATCGGTATTACTTACCTTAAAATCGATATTCTTGACAATGATATTCTTGCAGACGATATTCCTATATCACGATATTTTAGACACAATATTGTGGTATGACGATATTTTGGATCCGATATTTTGTCTAGATACTGTTTATCTCTAACTCATGCATGGTACAAGCCAATTTAAGAGAAGTTACCGAATTTTATATGTCGTCATCAATCACATAGATAAATATCAAATTTTTTCTTAAGTGGGGTATAGACGAGGCTAGACCTGGGAATGTATGTTTTTACAGCACATGCACTTACCACACATGTATTTTCCACGCAATCTTTCCCACACAGATGCCATTACCATGCATGCCTTTACCACTGCTCCACCAGACCCTAAATTTACCCTTACCTCCCTTTATCACTACCCACCCATAAACCCTAAAATTACCTTTACCTTCCTTTACCACTACCCACCCATGAAACCCTAAAATTATCCTAACTTCCCTTTACCAGTGACCAACCCTAAATCCTAAAATTAAGTCCCTTCACCTACCCTTGGCCTAAACCCCAAAATCTACCCCTACCTCCCTTTATCACTACCCACCCCACATCCTATAATTACCCTTGCCTCCTTTACCACTGCCGCCCCAAATCCTAAAATGTCCCTTATCTCCCTTTACCACTACCTGCTCTTAAACCTTTTATTAAATAACAAAGGGCCTGATTACGATGACGATGGGACCGCCACCGACAGCCCGACGGTGTCGGCCCCACCACTATCGTGATACTGATTACCGCCAGCCCCATTAGTATGGCGGGCGGATGTTTGGCGGTCAGAGAGACCGACCCCCATGGTTCCAATGGGCTCAAGGAGCCCATCCGTCCGGCAGAGGGACTTGTATCCCTACAACAGTGATGGGATTACAATGTCCCTTCCCGCTGGCCGTTTACCGGCCAGGAAAAGGCAGGCGGAAAGGGACATTGGGGGCCCGTAGCGGGCCCCCCTTCCTCCCTGGCCGCCCCCAACATATCCCTGCACCATGTGGGAGGCATCGCCACATAGTACAGGGATCTGCACGGGATGCAGATTTTGTACTGCGGCATGTGCTGCATCCTGCAGCACCCACCACAATACAAAATATACACTTTGCGACTGCCTTGAAGGCGGTCACATCGTGATTTAGGGTGCGGGACCACCCACAACTTGTCAGGCGGTCCCATTTCCGGCGCAGGTCCGACCGCTATCCTAATCAGGCCCATAATACTTTTTTTTGCTTAAAAAAATACTTACCTGCATGGTAAAGGCCTGCATTGTAAAGGTATAAATACTTCCGTGTGTGGGAGATACAGGATGGGGATGGTGCACTCATACGAGATACACCAGATATCCTAGACGCATTCTCCACATTCTACGGCATCCTATATACCTCTTTCAGGCCACAAAATATAAACATTGATGCTTACCTTGAGGATGTAGTGCTGGAGTAGCTAAATGACACACACAGGGAATTCTTGGCTGCAGAGATTGAAGATGAAATTAAAGAAGCCATTATGCAACTGCAATCTGGCAGGGACCCCAGGCCAGATGTGCTGCCTTCCAAATTTTATAAAATGTATATTGGTGTTCTGCTCCCAATTCTGAAGTCTGTATGCCTGGAGAAAAAGACGACTGGCCTCCTCCCGCCCTCAATGTGAGAGGCCATGATTATTGCCCTGCTTAAGCCAGGGAAACTCCCTGATCACTGCAAATCTTACAGACCTCTCTCCCTCATTAAGTGCGATGTTAAAATTCTAGCAAAAAAACTCGCCAATCGTATTTCCCTACTTACGTATTTCTAGTTCGACCGGATGAATCAGGATTTATCCCTGGATGTTATACATTGCATAATTTGCCGACACTATTCACACTATTACAAGACATTGATCCGGAAATAAGGGCGGTGGTGGCTTTTTTAGACACCACCAAGGCATTTGATTCGTCGGAATGGAATTATTTAATGGTAGAACTCTGGTGGATGGGATTCCCCCCTTCATTTCTAGAATGAATAGCTTTCCTCTATTCGCAACCCCCGCAAGGGTCAGGATTAATGGTGTGGACTCACAGCCATTTAAGATCTCCAGGGGCACCCAGCAGGGTTGTCCGCTCTCACGTTGCTATTTTAATTGGCAATAGAGCCACTGGCTCCAAAACTTCACCAACATCACTGGGCGTATGCACTTAGGTAACCCATGCAATATTTATTGGTCTCCTTATATGCGGATTATGTCACGCTCCATATGAGGGATCCGCAAACTAGCGTAAAGGAGGTGCTCTGTGAGTTTGTTTGCTTTGGAGGTTTGTCAGGCATCCATATAAACTGGGGTAAATCCCAACTATTCCCTCTCATGCCTGCCATGGAATGGTTCACTCTAGGTTTCCCCTTACAATGGTGTGACTCTGAGTTGCGTTACCTGGAGGTCCAACTGTCCAGAGACAAGGAAGAAGTCATAAGAGCGAATTATGGAGTCGCCCTTTCTAAAATAGCAGATATCATTACGTGCTGGATTTCACTACCCTTGTCCTTGGCAGGGCGAATTTCACTCATTAAGATGATTTCCTCCCCAAATTTTCATATCTATTTCTCAATATCCCTTATTCGCCAGGCTGACACTTCTCTCAAACTCTTAAAACACAATTTATCCGTCTAGCCTGGGCAGGTAAGACGGCATGCCTGCAATGGGATACCATCACAAGGCCATTTGCTCAAGGAGGCTTCGAAGTGCCAGATATGGAGCTTTACTATTTATGCACACTATGTCATTCACTGGTATTAGACCACCGAATACCGACCGCACCTGGCGATTGAACAATGATATATGGCCCCCATACCTCCCTCTTCCTACTTAGGAGCGGGGAAGACCTCTTCCAGTTTGGTAGATGTCCCAGTTACATTTAAGTCGTCGGGGTGGTATTAACTCGCCAAAAACCTAGTAAGCCCCAGCTTTATTCTCCACTTGTGCCACTGCCCTGTCACTCTTTGTTCCCAGCTACACTTGAAAATACTTGCAGACAGATGCTACAGAAGTATAGTGTCACCACATGGGTAAATCTATACCGGGTCGGCAGCTTTGTCACCCAGGAGGCATTCTTTGATGTGAGGGAACCAACCCCCCCAGACATTTTTATGTCTCTACGTATAAGACATAATGTGAAAGCTGCCATTACTGCTTTTCCACTGGAGACCCCTACTCTAGACACATTAAATACTGTACTCCAAGCGCTAAGTCCTCAGCACCTCGTATCTATCCTATATCACACTGCTCAGCGAGAGGCTCCAGGTTTGGTTGGGCGAGCACAAGCACAATGGGAACTGTGAGAGACTATAACGGAGGCACAGTGGCAGTACTGTTGTACACAGACAGGCAGTATAGCCACCAGTAGCAGGCTGCACATAATACATTATAAATTCCTGCACAGACTTTACTATACACCTGTCAGATTACACAGCTTCCAACTACGTGATGATGATGATTGAGGGGCAGAGGGGGCTGACTTTCTCCATCTGGCTTGGACATACGCCCAGGTGCCCGCATATTAGGGTGAGGTGGGACAGCACTCTCTCTCATGCTGGGAACAACAATTACCTTTACCCCACTCATAGCTCTCTTGGGACATGTGGGAGGCGTAGAATGCTGCAGTCGAAAGTATGTCGCAATCAGCCTTCTGTTGGCGAAATGCAGAGTCGCTTGCAGGTGGGGTCAGGAAGGGTGCCAAAGTTTAAAGTCTGGTTGAATTATCAAATTAGGGGGCGTGGCTTGTCACCAAGAGAAGATGGCCGCTCGCTAGGGAAGCTCTGCGGCGGCTCGGGAGAAGTGACGGCTTTCCCGGCGGACTTCTGCCGCTTTGCCGCTTCTGGATGGGGTCCTTCGCTGGGTAAAGGTCCCTGGATGTCCTTTTGCCTATTTTTATATTGCGGGTGAGCATTTTTACCCTTCAAATACGGCGGGAGCATTTCCCTCACGGGACTCGCGCCCGCCATTTTGTTTTTCCCGATGCAACCCGCATTTCATTAGCAACAGTAACCGGAGCATTCAGGAATTATTTTCTAAAACCTGAAAATACTTCAGAGTTTAAACACTCCTTTTATTAATGGGCAACTTCCTTATTTTTATAAATATGTGCAAAACAGTTGGACTATGAAAGGCATTTTCTTACTGATTTTCATTTTTCATTCAGTCAGTCTGGCATTGCTTCAAGTGTACACAGAGCTGCAGTGAAGGACCTAGGATGAAACTTTATCATAATGAATCTCTTTTTATCGAAAGACTGTAACTAAAATTAGCCGTTTGAAAGGTCCAAGTTTGCTGTTGAGGAGACGCTCTTTCCACACAGATTTTGACGCTTGTCATTATGTCTCATTTAGACCTCATGTCAAATAGGAATGGTCTATAACTATATTGACTTTCATTATGACTTAACGTCTTTACCTCCAGGGGAGCTTTTGTTGTTATTTTTAACGATCATTTTCCTTTGGCTGCAACGACACGCTGCCTTTATGCTCCTACCCTGAAATTACATCTTAGCATCAATTTTGCATGACTATCTTGCTATTTTTCAGTGTTTCTAACTTCTTATTCAACATTTTATGGGGAGAACAAAATCTACTCGTCATCTTACTGGTTCTTCATTACCATTATCTTCCCTGGCAGATCATAATCCTTATTCTGTTCTCTCAACGAATATGGAGAACTCTGAAAGCAATTCATCAATTTCCAATAAGGAATCACTAATAGCTGCATCTAATATTCCACTCCAAACCAACAAGCTTACTCCTAAATTGACCACATCGTCTTTATTGTCGTCTGGAAAACGCATCAAAAAGGACCCTCCTTCACCTACTGCATCTCCTCCACCAAATTCTATGGAGGTGCTTCTTGAGGAGATATGAGCTCTTCGTCCTTACATGGAGGAAACGAATAAAAGGCTCCAAGCTTTGGGCGATAAATAGTCTACTATGGAGAATAGAGTTATGCAGATTGAACAACGAGTGGACTCTGCCCAGGTTGTGGTGAACCAGATTCCTTCAATGAAATCCGAAATTGCGCTACTCACAAAACATGTGGAAAATTTGGAAAATCGTAACAGGTGTAACAATTTGTGCATTTATGGTCTGGTAGAGGTTTGGAAGGCTCAGACGCCATTTCATTCTTTAAATCATTCCTTTCACAAGTTCTTGGTCTACCTACCTCCACTGTCCTAAACATTCAAAGAGTGCATCATTTGGGTCGTATTCCATCCATGACAACTTCTTCAGCCAAACCTCGAAGAGTAATTATATACTCCTTGGAATACACTGATTTATTGAAGATCTTGCAGGCAGCCAAACTCAAAGGCCGTATTTCATGGCAAGGCTCTAATCTCTTCTTTGAACAGGACTATGCCAAAGAAACAGCGGATCGAAGAAAGAAATTCCTAGATATGAGGCCAGCACTCCGTTCTCTCGATGCCAGATTTGGTCTTTTTCATCCTTGTCTTTTCAAAGTGACATATACAAATAGTACTACGAATTATGAAGATCCTGCTTTGTTACAACAATTTTTGGAACAGTGCAGATTAGAAGATATGGATGTGTCCAGACACGCTACTGTTTAATCTTGTGTTGTCATTGGTCTAATATGCTCTGTTGTCCAGACTATGTTGCTTCTGTTCCTGTCTAGTTAAGTTTGTCGGAGTTCCCTATGTTATAATTACCTGTTATGTTTTTCTCTCCTGCTAGGTGCGGTATTTCCTTCAGGCATATTTTTGTTATCCCTGGTCTGCTTGGATGGTGTCCTCTCTCCCCGGTCCGCCCTGAGTTGTCTGGTTAGTTATGCCATTTTCCTCATGTGGCTTCACCACCCTCATTTTGTTCATGTTTTTTGTAGTTAGTTATTATGTTTTTGAAATCTTTGGTATATGTTTTTCGTTTGTTGTAGCTGTCTCTTCTTCTTTTTTCCTTTCTATCTATCTTTTTCCAGACTCCTTTCTCCCTCCGCGGATGATTCTTCCTTTTACCTCTTCTTTCCTTACACTTTCTCCTCCTTACTGGTTTATACTTGTCTTTTCTGTATTTTTCTTCTTTTTCATAACTACTCATTCACTTCTCTATGCTTTTCATTTTTACTGGTTTGGTTTTGCAAGTTTTTTGGCGAGTTTTAGATGTATATCATATTGTTCATTTTTAGTTGTTTTAATCATTACTACATAAACTTTATGTCTTATCGATTAATGTAGATGGCTTTGAAGGTTGTTACATGGAATGTTAAAGGTTTGGGTTCTCCTATAAAACATCAATGGGTACTCTCCCATTTATCTAATTTAAAATGTGATATAGCTTTATTACAGGAAACTCATGTTTTAGAAAAAGAAATTCCTAAACTTAAACGACAATGGGTGGGTCATGTTTTTGCCTCTCCGGGTATGGGCAATCGTAATGGTGTGGCCATTTTATGTCATAAACGTCTTGACTTTCAAATTCTCTAACAAGATGCCGATGATGTGGGTAGATGGGTTTCTGTTTCATTGTTATTAAATAATATCCCCTTGACTCTTTTTAATCTGTATGCTCCTACTGCTCCAGATGTTACTTTTTGGCCTACAATATTATCTAAACTGATGTCCTTTCATGATGAATATTTGTTAGTTGGTGGGGATTGTAATCTAGTTATGGATCCTATTATTGACCGTCACTCTCAATCCAAATTCATTCCCTCCCCTATATATTCTCAATTCACATCCACTATTCAACAAAGATCTCTAGTGGATACTTGACGATTATGCAATCCTACACTCCGAGAATACTCTTTTTTTTCTCCAGTACATTCTTCCCAATCTCGCTTTGATTATTTATTCACTTCAAAAGCGCTCACACAACATATCACTCATTCAGATATTGGTCCTATATTAATTTCTGATCATGCTCCTGTCACCTTAGATTTGGACCTGCTTCCTCCTATTCAAGGTACTCGAAGATGGAGATTCAATACCTCCCTCCTCTTAGACTCCAAATTCACCCAACAATTTGAAACATTTATCACCACTTTCTTTCTTGAAAATGAAACTCCAAATATGTCGCCACAGATTATCTGGGATGCTTTTAAAGCTGCTTCTAGAGATTTTATGATCTCCTTTGTGTCCCAGCTTAAGAAAGCTTCTTTACTTACTTTGCACTCACTTACGACACGCATTAAGCAACTAGAAAATTCCTATTTCCACACAAATTCTAAAAACTGCTTGGATGAGCTAATTAAATCCAAATTCTAATTCAACAAAATATCTACTGAAAACGCTAACTCATTTCTGCTCAAATCGTCAACCAAATACTATGGGGGTCAAAATAAAGCGGGGAAACATTTAGCTAATTATCTTAAAGTTAAAAAAGAACGCACCAAGATTGATTCTATTCTTTCTTCAAACAATCACATAGTTTACAGAAATGAAGATATTTTATCTGAATTCACTCAATTTCTTCAAACTCTCTACACTCCTGAGTACTTAGTTCCTCAGGACGATATTCATCAATACTTATCCTCTATTAACCCACCTCCTTCTGCTGATCTAGATTTTTCAGTGTTAGAAGATGATATCCGAGAACTTGATATCCTTTCTGCTGTACGCTCTATTAAACGCGGTAAACCTCCAGGACCTGATGGATTTACGATTGAATTTTATTCTTACTTTTCCCGAGCTCTCATTCCTAAATTACATCAATTATTTCACTTCTTCATTTCTTCCAAACAATCCAGTGGCTCTTTTCAAGAAGCTTTGATATGCCTTCTTCCCAAGGAAGGTAAAGATCATACTTTATGTAAAAATTACAGACCCATTTCTTTAATTAATTTAGACTATAACATTTTTGCAAAAATACTAGCTTTACGCTTAGAGAAATTTTTACCCCTATTAATTGGACGAGAACAATGTGATTTTATTAAAGGTAGACATCTCTCTGACAGCACTAGACTTTTCTTTAACGTCCTTACCAAGGCCAAATCGTGTAAAGATTCCTTAGCAGCCATTTCTTTGGATGCTGAGAAAGCTTTTGATAGAGTCGGTTGGTCTTTTATTTTTTCCTGGTTTGGTTTTGGTCATAAGTTTATAAATTATATTTCCTTACTATATTCTTCTCCTGTTTCTTCCATCTTAGCTAATGGTCTTGTCTCTGCTTCTTTTCCTTTACATCGTGGGGTAAGGCAGGGTTGTCCTCTCTCTCCCCTTCTCATTCTACTTGCTCTGGAGCCCTTCTTAATTAAGATTCGCTCAGATTCGCAAATTATAGTTTTTAAATATGGCACTAATCAATTAAAACTTTCTGTGTACGCAGATGATATATTGCTATTTCTATCACAACCACAGACCTCTTTGCCAGCTTTCTTATCTGAAGAACAGTCTTTTCCCTCTGTCTCTGGTTACAAACTAAATGAAGACAAATGTGAAATCCTCCCATTAAATAAAGTATGCTTTTCCGTGGATTACGCCTCGTCAGGTTTTCGTTGGACCTCGGATAAAATCAAATACTTGGGTTTATGGTTCAATTCTTCCATTAAAGAATCCACATTACTAAATTTAAGAGAACTACAGACGCTTTTAAAAAATATCACGTCCAGATGGAATCCCATGTATTTGTCCTGGTGGGGTCGGCTCGATACGATCAAAATGATGTTGGTTCCTATAGTCCTTTTTTACATCTCTAATATTACAGTAAATATTCCTAAACTGCATTTTAAAACAATCTATTCTATCCTATCGAAATTTTTATGGAATAATAAGAAACCTCGCATGTCTCTATATAAACTTAAACGACCAAAACAACTAGGTGGTGTTAATTTCCCAGATTTTCAAACATATCATACTGCTTTCTCTCTTAAACAAACCTCTCTATTACTCTAAGAGGACAATGAGGATTCATTATTACCATTATGGACTTCTATTGAAAAACAATTTCTTCAACCTTTCTCCTTCCAAGAATTTTTATCTTTTACATATCGTCCTTTGTCACTCTCTCTTCCCATTTTCAATAATAGCTGCAGAATTCTCCAACCTTTACTTACCAATCACCTTTCTCCTAAAGATCGCTATTTGCAGTCCTCAATATGGTATAATAAACATCTTAAAATCAATAATAGAACTATCTTTTGGAGAGATTGGCATGTTAAAGGACTTCACTGGGTACATCAACTTTGCCAAGATAACACATGTATCACTTTTTCAGCTGCTCAAACACGATTTTCTCTACCTACCTCATGTGCATCTAAATATGCATCATTAATTTAATTAATTCAATCGACATACAATAGTTTAGCACTCAATACCTCCTTGACCTCTTCTCCTCCTATTGTCCTTCCCGTCTTATCTCTTTCCCCTTCCGCGTCTCAAATTTATAAACTTTTATCCTCTTCTCCAGTTACTTGAGATAAAACACAGGTGGAACTCTTATGGGAAACTGATCTCCAAATACCCCTTTCTATTTCTACCTGGAATAAGGTTTGGATTAAAATTAGGAAATCTTCCAGGGCTGCTAATACTACCCAAACTTTATTTTATATTTATAACAGACTTTTATTGACTCCTGTCTCATTACACAAAATACATTCTTCTCTCTCTCCCTCTTGCTGGTCCTGTAGTACATCCCCAGCTGACTTGCATCAAATGGTATTCTCCTGCCCCCATGTTCATAATTTCTGGAAACAAGTTTGGAGACAAATCAATAATATCTTTCACACGCAAATACCTTTCACTTTTGTTAATATATTTCTAGGTAATGTATCTTCTGACTGGGAATCACATTCAAACAATTTTTATATTATAGATTTACTCCTTGCAGTTGCTTTCCAACAAATTACTAAGGCATGGAAAAATACTACCAATATTTTTTATCAAGCCTGGTGGTATGGGGTCTGTTATAATCACAGGCTAGATAGAGCGTCTGTCCACCCTATTTCTCTTGCTATAAAACAAGAATATCTATGGTCACCTATTACTCATTTTCTGGATATATCCGCAAATTCAACACAAATCCATAATCCCAGAGTTGAAGAAGTACCTAAACCTCCAGGATCTCATTTTAGCGGTTTAATTATCTGTTTTTTCAATCAATCAATCAGGGTTTTATAAAGCGCGCTACTCACCCGTGAGGGTCTCAAGGCGCTGGGTGGGGAGGGAGGGGGAGGGGGGAGTGCAGCTCCGGTCAACCGAAGAGCCAGGTCTTGAGGTTCCTCCTGAAGGTGTCCAGGGTAGGGGAGCGTCGGATGTTAACTGGGAGTTCGTTCCAGGTCTTGGCTGCGATGTAGGAGAAGGCTCTTCCACCTGCTCTGTTTCTGCGGATGCGGGGGGTGTCTGCCAGGGCGAGGTCGGCGGAGCAGAGGTTCCTTTTGGGTGCGTGGAAGGAGATTCTCTCGTTGAGGTATTTGGGTCTGATGTTGTGGAGGGATTTGTAGGCATGGGTGAGTAGTTTGAAGGTTACTCTCTTCTTGATGGGGAGCCAGTGGAGGTCTCGTAGGTGTTGGGTCATGTGTTCGTGCCATGGGGTCCCGAGGACGAGTCTGGCTGCAGTGTTCTGGATGGTTTGGAGCTTGTGTAGGAGAGTTCTGTTGATTCCGGCGTAGAGGGTGTTGCCGTAGTCCAGTCTGCTGGTTATAAGTGCGTGGGTGACGGTCTTTCAGCATTCGGGGGGTATCCATTTGAAGGTCTTACGGAGGATGCGAAGGCAGTTGGAACTGGTGGAGGCGACGGAGTTGATCTGGCGGGTCATAGTGAGGGAGGAGTCGAGGATGATGCTGAGGTTCCGTGCGTGGTCTGTAGGGGTGGGTGGGCTCCCGAGTGCGGAGGGCCACCAGGTGTTGTCCCAGGCGGAGGTGGAGAGTCCGAGGATGAGGACTTCGGTCTTGTCCGAGTTGAGCTTCAGGCAGCTATTTTTCATCTATGCTACGAAATCCTTCATTCCTTCCTGGAAGCAGAGTCTGGTGTCTTCGGGGTTCTTCGTGAGGGAGAGGATGAGCTGGGTATTGTCGGCGTAGGATACTATGCTGAGCCCATGCTGTCTGACGATGGTGGCGAGGGGGGCCATGTAGATGTTGAATAGCGTGGGGCTGAGCGATGATCCTTGGGGTACTCCGCAGTTGATCTCTGTGGGCTCTGAGAGGAAGGGAGGGAGTCTGGTCCTCTGGGTTCTGTCGGAGAGAAAGGATTGGATCCAGTTGAGGGCGGTTCCTCTTATTCCAGCGTCATGAAGTCTGGTTGCGAGAGTGCGATGTGAGACGGTGTCGAAGGCTGCGGAGAGGTCTAGTAGGATGAGGGCCGCAGTCTGGCCCTGGTCTAGTAGCAGGCGGATGTCATCTGTGGCGGCGAGGAGGGCGGTCTCGGTGCTGTGGTTGCTGCGGAATCCGGAGTGGGAGGAGTCTAAGATGGAGTTCTCTTCGATGAAGGCAGTCAGCTGAGCGTTTACGATTCTCTCGGTGACTTTGGCAGCGAAGGGGAGGAGCGAGATGGGCCGGTAGTTTTTCAGGTCCGTCGGGTCGGCTGTGGGCTTCTTGAGGAGAGGTTTGACCTCGGCCCGCTTCCAGTCATCTGGGAAGATGCCGGATTTGAAGGAGGCATTGATGGTCCGTCCTAGTTCGGGTGCGATGGTGGTGGCGGCCCTGTGGTAGATGTGCGGTGGGCAGGGGTCCGTGGGGGCTCCTGAGTGGGTGTTCTTCATGGTCGCGGTGGTCTGTTCGACGGTGGTAGGATGCCACGTTGTGATGGTTGGCTTGTCGTCGGTGGAGGGGAGGGGGATGGTGTCCGGTGTCTGTTCGGTGAAGTTGTCTTAGAGGGCCTTGATTTTCAGGTGGAAGTAGGAGCTGAGCATGTTGCAGAGTTCCTGGGACGGTGTGATGTCCGTGGCTTCGCTGGGGGGTTTGGTGAGTTGTTGTAAGACGTTGAAAAGTTCTTTAGTGTTGGTTGTGTTGGTGTGGATCTTGTTCTTGATGAAGGTTCTCTTGGTGACTCTGATGTGCTGGTGGTATTCCTTCAGGGTGCTCCTGTAGTTGTTCAGATCTTCCGTGGTTCTCTGGTTCTGCCAGGTTTTTCAAGGCGTCTGCAGGAGCGCCTGGCTTCTTAGAGTTCTGTGCTGAACGAGGCGGCCTTCAGGGGGCGTTCTTTGCCGGGGTGACGAAGCGGTGCGAGCTTGTCAACGCAGCTGGAGATCCAGCGGTGGAGTTCTTTGGCCGCGGAGTTGGCGTCGGTCGTGGCGCAGGGGGGGTCTAGGAGGAGCGTGGTGTTGAGGTGGTCCTCTGTGATCTTGCTCCAGTTCCTTCGCGGCGGGGCGGGTTTGGGTGCGGTGGTGGTGTTGAAGGTGAAGTGTACGCAGTGGTGGTCCGTCCAGAGGGGCTGCGTGGTGTTGCTGAAGTGGATGTTTGTCCCTCCTGCGAAGACGGGGTCGAGGGTGTGTCCTGCTCTGTGAGTGGGTGTGGTGATGAGCTGCTTCAGTCCGAGGTTGGAGAGGTTGTCAAGGAGGGTGTTGGAGTCAGGGTCACTGTGCTTGTCGAGATGGAAGTTGAGGTCTCCGAGTAGGTTGTAGTCCATAGAGGTGATGGCGTGGCGTGCGACATGGTCGGCAATGGTGGTTGCGGCCTGGGTGCGAGGTCCGGGGGGTCTGTAGGCGAGGGTGCCACGTAGCGTGGTCCTGGGGCTGGCCTGGATCTGGAAGTGGAGGTGTTCTGTATTGGAGTGGGGGTCACTTGTGCTGGAGGTGGAGAGTCGGAGGAAGGTCTTGTGTGCGATGGCGAGTCCTCCTCCTGGGCGGTGGGGGCGGTCCCTTCTCTGGAGCTTGTATCCGTCGGGGATGGCGGTGGCAATGTCAGTCAGGAGGTTGCGTTGGTCCAGGTTTCCGTGAAGAAGGCGACGTCGGGCGAGAGGGTGTCGAGCAGGTCCCAGATCTCTACGGCGTGTCGGTGTAGGGAGCGTACGTTGAGGAGGATGCATGTCAGGTCTTCAGTGGTGCGGACGTCCATTGGGCTTTCGGCGGTCATGGGTGCGGGGTGGATGGTGAAGGACCGTCAGCAGTGCCTGCAGGAGAACTGTCCATGGGTGGTGTTAGGTGAGGATTTTTGGCAGTCGGTGTGTCTTCCGGGGTTGAGTGCGTGGAGGGCGGCGGAGATATATCGGCGTGGTTCCGGAGATCCAGGGTCCCTGGCGCTTGTCGCGGTCGGGCCCTGGACGGGCGCAGACGGGCTTGCCTTTGGCGCGCCTTTGGCGCGCCAGCGGCACGACCGCACAGCGGCTGCCATTAAGAAGGGGAGGTGGGAGGGACAATCAGCTGGGAGGTGGGAAATGGGCGGGAACAGAGGGGAGGGGCCGCGGGGCAGCAGCGTAGGGCGTGGGGTGCTGGAGAAGGACGAGACGGGCGCAGAGATGGAAGATGAAACCACGAGCCACAAAAACAGTACAATTAGCACAATGTATCAATATTATGTATTTCTCATACATCTTTTTATTATGCAATTCAAGTAGATATTAATAATTATATAAGTGGTTATGTTAAAATTAATATCACAAAATGTAATTTCCTAGTTCTGTTTACAAGCCAGTAGGTCATTTGTATTGTTCAGTGCCAGTGACTTTGCATATCGAGGCCCAGCTTTATAATTATTTGATGCAGCAAGACAACTTGCTGTGCTGCGCCAAATTGAGAGATCAGGAATGCAACATATTTACCAAGATATGATGCATTCCTGCTTTCTCTGCGCTATGACTATTGACTGCCTAGCGTCAACTCAAGCACCCTTATGCCATGGTGCAAGGGTGCCTGCATTCCAGGCAGAATAGTTTTTGTGCAGGAAGGGGCACCTTCATGCACAAAAACAATCCTTAGAGTGTGTTTTGTCTTTTTAAGTGTGCTGCAGAATACAGCATATTTAGAAAGAGGAAACAACGAGGAGAAATAACGATATTTCTTCTCCTTTTGTGTCTTTGGAGGAGGCGTACCATTTTGATGCATTCCCAGGTTTACCAGTATTGGCAAATCTGGGACTGTGCCACAAAGCATGGGTGGATGCGTGGGAGAAGCCACTCTCCACCCATGTAACACCTTCCCGGCGCAGAGTAATGCAAGGCAGCAACTTGCGCTGCCTTGCGTTACTCCAGATTTGCCAAGCAACGCAGAGCCGCACCAGGTGGTTTTGTGCTGCTTGATACATCTGTCTTAAGGATTCCATTGCTCCTGCGACAACCTGCGTGATGGAGGGTAGTGAAATCTTTGGAGTTAGGCAGACGATCATGTTTTTTCTGGAAGAGCTCATGTTGGCTCTACCACAGGAAACCTTGCACAAATGACACAAATGATTTTTGGCCAAAGGTGTAAGTACATCACACTGTCCACCCTCTTTAGAGAAGATGGTCTGATGACATACAACCATGACTCTCTATGGCGTGATTCATACTTGTCTGAATCGGAAACGAGCAGGACGTAGCACGATTATTATCGGTAAGCACACTAGATGCTTGAGGTACCAGTGATAGTGGGGTTGTACGTTGTGGGCTTTATTCTCATTTTTTGACCGTAGGTGTGCCGTACTGATGATATCTTCGGTCTTTTTATAGGTCTACGTTGCGGATACAGTGTGTATAGGAGCCTTACCATATGGTTTTCCTTCCGTCTATCATAGCGGTTTTTGCTGTTTGGATCGATTTTGTTCCCGCTTTTAAGTAAGATTGATTACCACTTGTTCATGTTACCTGGAGATTAAGGTTTTTCCTAATTGTACTTACTGAAGTCGTATTAGACTTCTGATGGGGTTTTGATGAATCGAAAAGCTTATCCCCGGTTTTTCTTTTTCTTTTTCTTCTTTTTTCTTCTTTGTTCTATGTCTTTTCCCTCGTATCTTTAGACTGCCAAAACTTTGAATTACAAGACTCGCGGATACTGCTTATTGTTCTTAATACTTACAAGACGAAAGACGCTTTTTGACTGCATTTTCCTACTTATACGAGATTTGGGTAACTCCAATTTGTGTAACTATGGGTCTGCCTTTATGGTTTTTTGTCTGTATGTCTCTAACTTGAGACTTCTTTTGATACTTACGTGCTTTGATGCTTGGACTTTTCTTTCTTGTCTTCTTTTTTAGACACTAATACAGCTGTGGATGTTCTTTGTCACTCTTTCTTTTCTCATTTCTAAGCTCCTTTTCATAATCTTTTTTAACTACTGCATGGACGGTTTATAGATCTTTCTGTAATTCTTTTACTATTTCCGTTTCTATCGGAGGGACACTGAGGAATACTGTCTTCACAGATTTTATATATTCTTTTTTCTGTTGTTTTGTTATTATTTGGTATTTCTTTGCGCACAGTGTGTCACTTGGTTTTTGGGACACATGCATGTCGGGTTTTTTAGCAATTTTAGCCACTTACCGCCCTCTTGTATTGCACATATTTATAAGACGTTAATATTGTTCTGTATTTAACAGCCTTGAGGAAGTCGCATAGCGACGAAACACGTGTCGGCTGTTTTCTGCTTACGACATCTACGTGTCAATGCTATCACGATTCAGAATTGATTGTACATTTTGTATGACATTTGACTATTTTGTTTAGCATTAAAAAACTTTTTCCTGACGAATGTCAGGAATTTAATCTATTGTGCTGTGCTCTGTCTTGAATCAAACAACCATGACTAGACTTTTTCTGAACCATGCTCCATCTCAGTTAGTCAGAAAAGGCACCTAGGAACTGGTCACTCAGCCATCCAGCTGGAGATTGGTCTTAATTCTTTGTCATGCCTGTCAGCAGTAGCTATGAAGAATTTTGTCAGGAAAGGTGGCTGACGCTGAGTAGAAGTGCAAAGAAAGCTGAGCTGGAAAAAGACTTCAGATGTTGAAAAGGAATATAAGCATGTTACTACGCATGCTATTACATCGCATTCAATTACAACGCGGTCGTTACAACGACCGCGTTGTTAGAACGTAATACTCTACATCGCAAGTCATTAGATCGACTTGCTGTAGGGGCGCGCTGGACTTAGGAATAGTATAATTTACAATTCCAACTCCAGCGTGTGCAACAGTAGGGAAGGTGTATGAATAGTAAATTATACTATTCCTTAGTTTAGAGCGCCCCCTACAGCAAGTCGATCTAATGACTTGCGATGTAAAGCTATTGCGTACTAACAACGCGGTCGTTGTAACGACTGCGTTGTAAAAGCACCGCGATGTAATGGCAGCGGTGTAAATGCTGTTTCCTGTTGAAATGAGGTCCCGCAGGGACAGAGAACTCAGTAGGAGGAGAAGGTGGAAAAGGAGCCTAGGAATCAGATAAGAAAGACCTGCACAATCTTTCTTCTCTCGAACTATTCAGGACTGGAAGCAGTATTTTGTAAACCACAGAAAACAGGGCAACTCACAGCTGCCCCGATGTTGTGTTATCAGTCTGGAAGACAGTGCGGGAACAGATGGAAACTGCCCTTCTCCTTCATAACCGTGGTGGCCCTCCAAATTCCACAGCCCATAGACAAGTGAGATATCTAGGGCATGTGAGAAGTTGGCCTGGTATATGCTGTCCACTAATTAAAGTGGGCACCTTGTACCAGTCCAAACAACCGTTATGGTGATTAGGTCAAAGATAACCTTTATAGAAAGCTATCCTAGAGGTAGCTATGGAGAGCAGCCTTCAGGCTAAGTCTTGAAGGAATGTTAAGCACCTTGTTTTACCAGAATGTAACCTTATAGTATTGGTTAAATGAAAGGGAAACCTAACAGTAGTTATAAAAATATGTATTTATTATATATAACACTGTCTAATATCCTCTACATGAGGATAGAACACAAATCAAATAATACAGTTGCAAAGAATCAAACGTAAGTAGCACAATACACAGTGGGCTCCCGGGGGAGACCAAACCATATACTAAATAAGTGGTATAAGAACCACGACTCATGACTAGACCTAGTCTAGAAGGTGTAGAATCGCTTGGACCCCAAGGAACCACCCAAGGTGAGTGAGTAGGGACCCCATGGAGGACGGGTGCAGTGTGAGAACACGACCGCGTGCTCCATACAACTCAATGGGAAAGTCGCGGTTGGAAAATCAGAGATTCAGGACCCTTCCCAGCAGATTACGAAGACAACCCATGGAACTTAAGAGTTTGGAGAGCCACCCCACCCGTGGATACCTTTGTACCAGAGTTACCTATCCCAGAGGAGCCGGGTGCATAGGCACGAAGTGCGGTCGGAAACCCTCGTCGTTCTCTATGGATGTCGACAAAGAAATGCTGCTGCTGGAAGTAAGAAAAGTGTCCGGTGGAATCCAAACGTGGATTCTAGATGAGAAGAACCTGAAAGCAGAGGGGACAGAGTCTGGGTCACATTAAAGTGACCAGGGGCTCGGTAGATGAATGCCCACCGATGTGGGGTGCTTCAGGTGTGATGATGGTGATCTTGACTCTTCAGCTGCAAGGACCCGGAGATGTCTAGGATGACCAGGAGCCAGAGGCAAGCTGCTCCACAATGGATTCCGAGTGCTGAGGGGTCAGTGTCCGGCGGGAGCACCAACAAGCCTTGGCAGCGGCAATAGCGCAGATAGTCAAATTCGGTGTCAATCTGGCCCAGCAAGGACCAGGAGACTCACCACAGCATTCAGAGTCAGGGCAGGCCTGGAGCAACCAGGGGAGCCCAATTAAAGCAAATTTGACCCTCAAGTGGACCCACAGGCTGAAGGCACAGGAGTCGCGAGGGGACCTCAGGCGGTTTCACAGGATACCAGCTAGCAGGGCATAGAGTGCGAGGATGCCAGATTCCTTCTCAGAAAAGATGCGCTAGGAGTAGGGTTACAAATGGCCCAATGCACGGAATTGTTGCACGACAACAAGCATGTGCAGTTGCAAATATACGCAGTGCACAGGGGTACGGGTATACGGTCCCTGCAAGGGATATCCACCTCAAACTTGGTAAGAGGGCAGCTGAACCTCAGAGACCATCAGAAACCCACCTCCTGTGTTGCTGGAGCCTTTGAAGTCTGCAGGAGCTCAGGATCAACAAACCAGTCAGATGCATTTTGGTGCCTGCGTTTGCAGGGGAGTGACTCTTTCACTCCAAGGGAGATTCTTCTGTTGTCTTGGAGGTCCACAGGGTCCTTCACGGAGCCTGTATGGATCTCGGACAGTGAGGAGACTGGGGACAGCAAGGGAAGATGAAGTCGAGCCCAAGGGAGGTCCAGCGAAGTCCAGCGTGTCCAGACGGTCGAAGTGTAGTGGTATCTTCTTGCAGAATCTTGTCCACGTAAAATCTAATGTCCTGTAGCCAGGTAACCCATTTTATACCCACGGGAGAGGGTTGGACAGATTCTAGGGACCCTCCTAGGGGAGGGACAGGACAGGGGGGAGGCTACTCCCATGTCCTTTGTCCAGTTTCGCGCCAGAGCAGGAGCAAATGGCTCCCAGAACTGGTTTGAGCTGGACTATGCACAGGGACACCAAATGTGCCCCTGAGCCAGACTTTCTGGCACTGTGACAGTGCACCCACCCACCCCAATACACTAAATCCTGTCTGGGATGTGGTCACACCTCCCTGTGACAGGATGCCTATTGTGCTGCCTTCCCCTGCTCGAGCTTGGCTCAGCAGCAGGAGGAAAGACTCGTGTCTGTGGCTGGCAGCATCCATTTTGTCCTGTAAGGCTCGAGAAAGTTGGTACCGGTAGACTTAGGTACCCCCAGAACCTCGGTTCTGAGGGGAGGAATCATACCTCCCACACCAGTTACTGGGGTGGAGGTATGATTCCAAGGTGTTTGACACCAAACACGACATACTTCGTTGCAGTCGTTTTCGAGATAGCATTTACCGCAAGGTTATAATGCACCTCTACCTATATGTCTGGTAGTATCATGTACAGCCCGGGAGAATGGTCTCCGAAGCCTGGAGAGGGGCCCTGCTCATGCAGGAGCACCCTCTCACGTAAAACCCAGCACCCTGCCTTTAGGATTGATGAGGCCTGCTATAGGGGTGACTTATAAGGTTTTAAGTGTAGTGATATATATATATAGATATAGTGAACCTATATCTCTCGTAAGTGGTGCAAGCACCAGCTTACACAGGCTGCGGTAGCAGACCTGAGCTTCCATTTTGCATGGCCTCTCAGGGGTGGCATAATACATGCTTCAGCCCATGGGAGGCCTCTGGGGTACCTATGCCCTGGGTACATGTGTACCATATACTAGGGACTGATAAGGGTACCCCAGTGTCCAATCTGGAGTTGTACCAAAGTACATACATATCAATTTAAGGGAGAAAGCAGATAGGCTGGGATCCTGAATAGCAGGATCCCAGCCAGACTTGTCAAAACAGTGGGTGCAAAAAGCAAAAAGTGGGGGTAACCATAAGAAGCAGGTCCTTCTTGCCTACACAACCTCCCCCTAAACGAAAGGAGATGAGACTAACCTTGCCCAGTTGAGTCTTCATGTTCTAAGTGGAAATATCTGAAGAGTCCATCTGCATTGGCATGTTTACTCCCAGGTCTATGTTCCACTGTATAGTCTATCCCCTGTAGGGAAATGGACCACCTCAAAAGTTTGGGGTTTTCACCCTTCATCTGTTTTAGCCACAAGAGGGGCTTGTGGTCAGTCTGAACAATGAAGTGAGTTCCAAACAAGTATGGCCTCAACTTCTTCAGAGCCCATACCACAGCAAAGGCTTCCCTCTCAATAGCTGACCAATGTTTCTCTCTGGGGGTCAGCCTTCTGCTAATAAAAGCTACTGGCTGATCCTGACCCTCTGCATTCAATTATGATAACACAGCCCCTACCCCCAACTCAGATGCATCAGTTTGAACAATGAATAGTTTGGAATAGTCAGGACTCTGTAGAATGGGAGCAGTGCATATGGCCTGCTTGAGGTCATCAAATGCCTTTTGACAACTAACTGTCCACTGAACTTTCTTGGGCATTCTTTTTGATGTAAGATCATTCAAGGGAGTCACTATGGACCCATAGTCCTTGCAAATCTTCTGTAATACCCAGTCAGGCCCAAGAAAGCTCTGACCTGAGTCTGGGTAGTTGGAGCAACCCATTCCATGATGGTCTGGATTTTGCTCTGTAATGGTTGAACCTGGCCTCCACCCACAAGGTGGCCCAGGTACACAACCTGACTCTGCCCTATCTGGCACTTAGTAGCCTTGATAGTGAGGCCTGCCTTTTGCAAGGCCTCCAAAACATTTCTCAGGTGGACCAGGTGATCCTCCCAGGTGGAACTAAAGACAGCAATTTCATATAGATAAGCTGCACTATAGTCTTCCAGGCCTGTGAGAACTTTGTTCACCAACCTTTGAAATGTGGCAGGTGCATTCTTCAAGCCAAAAGGCATCACCACAAATTGGTAATGTCCACTAGGGGTTGAAAATGCTGTTTTTGGCTTGGCATCCTCAGCTAGTCTGATTTGCCATTAGCCAGCAGTAAGGTCAAAAGTACTCAGAAACTTGGCTGAGGCCAAAGTATCTATGAGTTCATCTGCCCTTGGAATAGGATGAGCAGCAGTCTTAGTGACTGCATTGAGTCCTCTGCAGTCAACACAAAACCTCATCTCTCTCTTACCATCTTTGGTGTGAGGTTTAGGTACCAAGACCACTGGACTAGCCCAAGGACTAGTTGAGGGCTCAATGACTCCCAATTCCAGCATCTTCTGGACCTCAGTCCTGATGCAGTCCCTGACATGCAAAAACAACAGTTGATGGACAGAATGCAGAACAATGTCATACATTCACCCCAGTACAGAGATCTGGGCCTAAATCCATCGTTTTTTTGCTCACCATGCCATTCCAGTTTGAACCCAGCCATATGCAAATCAGTCTTGACCCTGTGCCTCATGGGAACAGTCCAGCCCGAACTGCCAAGCCAGGTCCTCCCTGGACTGGAAACAAGCATCCTAGGACCGGTTTCGGGGTTTCACCCCTCTTCAGCCAGGATAGCTTGATTCCAGTGGCATGGAGAGCACGGGACCCACGTCTGGGCATACCCGTCCCATTCGGGGTGACAAATGCAAAAACAACAGTTGATGGACAGAATGCAGAACAATGTCATACATTCACCCCAGTACAGAGATCTGGGCCTAAATCCATCGGTTTTTGCTCACCATGCCATTCCAGTTTGAACCCAGCCATATGCAAATCAGTCTTGACCCTGTGCCTCATGGGAACAGTCCAGCCTGAACTGCCAAGCCAGGTCCTCCCTGGACTGGAAACAAGCATCCTAGGACCGGTTTCGGGGTTTCACCCTCTTCAGCCAGGATAGCTTGATTCCAGTGGCATGGAGAGCACGGGACCCACGTCTGGGCATACCCGTCCCACTCGGGGTGACAAATGCAAAAACAACAGTTGATGGACAGAATGCAGAACAATGTCATACATTCACCCCAGTACAGAGATCTGGGCCTAAATCCATCGTTTTTTTGCTCACCATGCCATTCCAGTTTGAACCCAGCCATATGCAAATCAGTCTTGACCCTGTGCCTCATGGGAACAGTCCAGCCCGAACTGCCAAGCCAGGTCCTCCCTGGACTGGAAACAAGCATCCTAGGACCGGTTTCGGGGTTTCACTCCCTTCAGCCAGGATAGCTTGATTCCAGTGGCATGGAGAGCACGGGACCCACGTCTGGGCATACCCGTCCCACTCGGGGTGACAAATGCAAAAACAACAGTTGATGGACAGAATGCAGAACAATGTCATACATTCACCCCAGTACAGAGATCTGGGCCTAAATCCATCGTTTTTTTGCTCACCATGCCATTCCAGTTTGAACCCAGCCATATGCAAATCAGTCTTGACCCTGTGCCTCATGGGAACAGTCCAGCCCGAACTGCCAAGCCAGGTCCTCCCTGGACTGGAAACAAGCATCCTAGGACCGGTTTCGGGGTTTCAGCCCTCTTCAGCCAGGATAGCTTGATTCCAGTGGCATGGAGAGCACGGGACCCACGTCTGGGCATACCCGTCCCACTCGGGGTGACAAATGCAAAAACAACAGTTGATGGACAGAATGCAGAACAATGTCATACATTCACCCCAGTACAGAGATCTGGGCCTAAATCCATCGTTTTTTTGCTCACCATGCCATTCCAGTTTGAACCCAGCCATATGCAAATCAGTCTTGACCCTGTGCCTCATGGGAACAGTCCAGCCCGAACTGCCAAGCCAGGTCCTCCCTGGACTGGAAACAAGCATCCTAGGGCCGGTTTCGGGGTTTCACCCCTCTTCAGCCAGGATAGCTTGATTCCAGTGGCATGGAGAGCACGGGACCCACGTCTGGGCATACCGTCCCACTCGGGGTGACAAATGCAAAAACAACAGTTGATGGACAGAATGCAGAACAATGTCATACATTTACCCCCGTACAGAGATCTGGGCCTAAATCCTTCGTTTTTTTGCTCACCATGCCATTCCAGTTTGAACCCAGCCATATGCAAATCAGTCTTGACCCTGTGCCTCATGGGAACAGTCCAGCCCGAACTGCCAAGCCAGGTCCTCCCTGGACTGGAAACAAGCATCCTAGGACCGGTTTCGGGGTTTCACCCATCTTCAGCCAGGATAGCTTGATTCCAGTGGCATGGAGAGCACGGGACCCACGTCTGGGCATACCCGTCCCACTCGGGGTGACAAATGCAAAAACAACAGTTGATGGACAGAATGCAGAACAATGTCATACATTCACCCCAGTACAGAGATCTGGGCCTAAATCCATCGTTTTTTTGCTCACCATGCCATTCCAGTTTGAACCCAGCCATATGCAAATCAGTCTTGACCCTGTGCCTCATGGGAACAGTCCATCCCGAACTGCCAAGCCAGAAACCGGTCCCAGGATGCTTGTTTCCGGTCCAGGGAAGACATGGCTTGGCAGTTCGGGCTGGACTGTTCCCATGAGGCACAGGGTCAGACTGATTTGCATATGGCCATGTCTGAACTGGGGTGGCGGAGTGAGCTAAAGAATGATGATGGATTAAACCCAGATCAGTTGACTGGGGGTGAATGCTTGCAATGTTCAACACACCGTCCATCATCCCCTTTGGTTTTGCTATGTTCGCCCTAAGTTGGCAGGGTATGCCCAGACGTGGGTCCCTTGCTCACTTTGCCACTGGATTCAAGATAGCCTGGCTGATGACGGCTGTAAGCCAGAAACCGGTCCAGGGAAGACATGGCTTGGCAGTTCGGGCTGGACTGTTCCCATGAGGCACAGGGTCAGACTGATTTGCATATGGCCATGTCTGAACTGGGGTGGCGGAGTGAGCTAAAGAATGATGATGGATTAAACCCAGATCAGTTGACTGGGGGTGAGTGCTTGCAATGTTCAACACTCCGTCCATCATCCCCTTTGGTTTTGCTATGTTCGCCCTAAGTTGACAGGGTATGCCCAGACGTGGGTCCCTTGCTCACTTTGCCACTGGATTCAAGATAGCCTGGCTGATGACGGATGTAAGCCAGAAACCGGTCCCAGGATGCTTGTTTCCGGTCCAGGGAAGACATGGCTTGGCAGTTCGGGCTGGACTGTTCCCATGAGGCACAGGGTCAGACTGATTTGCATATGGCCATGTCTGAACTGGGGTGGCGGAGTGAGCTAAAGAATGATGATGGATTAAACCCAGATCAGTTGACTGGGGGTGAGTGCTTGCAATGTTCAACACTCCGTCCATCATCCCCTTTGGTTTTGCTATGTTCGCCCTAAGTTGGCAGGGTATGCCCAGACGTGGGTCCCTTGCTCACTTTGCCACTGGATTCAAGATAGCCTGGCTGATGACGGCTGTAAGCCAGAAACCGGTCCCAGGATGCTTGTTTCCGGTCCAGGGAAGACATGGCTTGGCAGTTCGGGCTGGACTGTTCCCATGAGGCACAGGGTCAGACTGATTTGCATATGGCCATGTCTGAACTGGGGTGGCGGAGTGAGCTAAAGAATGATGATGGATTAAACCCAGATCAGTTGACTGGGGGTGAGTGCTTGCAATGTTCAACACTCCGTCCATCATCCCCTTTGGTTTTGCTATGTTCGCCCTAAGTTGGCAGGGTATGCCCAGACGTGGGTCCCTTGCTCACTTTGCCACTGGATTCAAGATAGCCTGGCTGATGATGGCTGTAAGCCAGAAACCGGTCCCAGGATGCTTGTTTCCGGTCCAGGGAAGACATGGCTTGGCAGTTCGGGCTGGACTGTTCCCATGAGGCACAGGGTCAGACTGATTTGCATATGGCCATGTCTGAACTGGGGTGGCGGAGTGAGCTAAAGAATGATGATGGATTAAACCCAGATCAGTTGACTGGGGGTGAGTGCTTGCAATGTTCAACACTCCGTCCATCATCCCCTTTGGTTTTGCTATGTTCGCCCTAAGTTGGCAGGGTATGCCCAGACGTGGGTCCCTTGCTCACTTTGCCACTGGATTCAAGATAGCCTGGCTGATGACGGCTGTAAGCCAGAAACCGGTCCCAGGATGCTTGTTTCCGGTCCAGGGAAGACATGGCTTGGCAGTTCGGGCTGGACTGTTCCCATGAGGCACAGGGTCAGACTGATTTGCATATGGCCATGTCTGAACTGGGGTGGCGGAGTGAGCTAAAGAATGATGATGGATTAAACCCAGATCAGTTGACTGGGGGTGAGTGCTTGCAATGTTCAACACTCCGTCCATCATCCCCTTTGGTTTTGCTATGTTCGCCCTAAGTTGGCAGGGTATGCCCAGACGTGGGTCCCTTGCTCACTTTGCCACTGGATTCAAGATAGCCTGGCTGATGACGGCTGTAAGCCAGAAACCGGTCCCAGGATGCTTGTTTCCGGTCCAGGGAAGACATGGCTTGGCAGTTCGGGCTGGACTGTTCCCATGAGGCACAGGGTCAGACTGATTTGCATATGGCCATGTCTGAACTGGGGTGGCGGAGTGAGCTAAAGAATGATGATGGATTAAACCCAGATCAGTTGACTGGGGGTGAGTGCTTGCAATGTTCAACACTCCGTCCATCATTCCCTTTGGTTTTGCTATGTTCGCCCTAAGTTGGCAGGGTATGCCCAGACGTGGGTCCCTTGCTCACTTTGCCACTGGATTCAAGATAGCCTGGCTGATGACGGCTGTAAGCCAGAAACCGGTCCCAGGATGCTTGTTTCCGGTCCAGGGAAGACATGGCTTGGCAGTTCGGGCTGGACTGTTCCCATGAGGCACAGGGTCAGACTGATTTGCATATGGCCATGTCTGAACTGAGGTGGCGGAGTGAGCTAAAGAATGATAATGGAGTAAACCCATATCAGTTGACTGGGGGTGAGTGCTTGCAATGTTCAACACTCCGTCCATCATCCCCTTTGGTTTTGCTATGTTCGCCCTAAGTTGGCAGGGTATGCCCAGACGTGGGTCCCTTGCTCACTTTGCCACTGGATTCAAGATAGCCTGGCTGATGATGGCTGTAAGCCAGAAACCGGTCCCAGGATGCTTGTTTCCGGTCCAGGGAAGACATGGCTTGGCAGTTCGGGCTGGACTGTTCCCATGAGGCACAGGATCAGACTGATTTGCATATGGCCATGTCTGAACTGGGGTGGCGGAGTGAGCTAAAGAATGATGATGGATTAAACCCAGATCAGTTGACTGGGGGTGAGTGCTTGCAATGTTCAACACTCCGTCCATCATCCCCTTTGGTTTTGCTATGCAGTCCCTGACATGGTCAGATTGCCTGTAAATTTTGTTCTTCACAGGTAGGTTTTCACCTGTGTCCACTTCATGGGTACACCAGGTGGTCTGACTTGGAGTCAGTGAGAACATGTGCCTAAACTGATTGAGGACCTTCCTGCAATCAGACTGTTGCTGCTCAGTGAGGCTGCTTGCCAAAGCTACCCCATCTACTGAGCCATCATCAGGGTTCTGTGAGAGGAGGTCATGGAGTGGGTCACTCTCTTCCTCCTGTCCCTCATCAGTAGCCATGAGCAAGCCCATGTCTGCCCTGTCAACATAAGGCTTGAGCCTGTTCACATGGAGCACCCTGTGGGGGCTCCTGGGAGTTCCAAGGTCCACCAAGTAAGTGACCTCTCCCTTTTGCTCAAGTATGGTGTGGGGTCCACTCCATCTGTCTTGGAGAGCTGCTGGGGCCACAGGCTCCAACACCCACACCATCTGTCCTGGCTGGTAAACAGTCAAGACAGCCTTTTGGTCATGCCAGGCCTTTTGCAATTCCTGGCTAGCCTCAAGGTTTTTGGATGCCTTCTTCATATACTCAGCCATCCTGGAGCGGAGACCAAGTACATAGTCCACAATATCTTGTTTGGGAGGTTTGAGAGGTAACTGCCATCCCTCCTTCACCAAACACAGTGGACCCCTAACTGGGTGACCAAACAAAAGTTAAAAAGGGCTGTAGCCAAACCCCTTCTGTGGCACCTCTCTGTAGGCAAAGAGAAGGCAGGGCAACAGAACATCCCATTTTCGCCTGAGCTTTTCTGGGAGCCCCATTATCATGCCCTTTAGGGTTTTGTTGAACCTTTCAACCAACCCATTGCATTGAGGATGATAGGGCATGGTAAACTTGTAGTTTACAGCACACTCTTTCCACATTGCAGTTACGTAACTAGACATAAAGTTTGTACCTCTGTCTGTTAGGACCTCCTTAGGAAAACCCACCCTGGAGAAAATCCCCAGAAGGGCCCTTGCCACCACAGGTGCTGTGGTGGTCCTAAGGGGAATAGCTTTTGGATACCTGGTAGCATGGTCCACCACCACCAGGATGTAAGAATGTCCAGATGTTGTTGGAGGGTTCATGGGACCAATGATGTCAATCCCAACCCTCTCAAAGGGAACCCCCACCACAGTTAGTGGTATCAGGGGGGCCTTTGTATATCACCTGCCTTACCACTGGCTTGGCAAGTGATACAGGAGTGACAAAACTCCTTTGTGTCCTCTGACATATGAGGCCAGTGAAAGTGAGGGACAAGCCTGTCCCAAGTCTTGCTTTGGCCTAAGTGTCCAGCTAGGGGAATGTCATGTGCTAGGGTGAGTAGGAAGCCCCTAAACTTCAGAGGTATAACCAACCTCCTGGTGGCACCATGCTTGGGGTCTCTACCCTCTGAATATAGAAGTCCCTCATCCCAATAGATCCTGTGGGACCCACTGACATTCCCTGCAGCCTCAGCAGCAGCTTGCTGTCTGAGGGGTTCAAGAGAGGGGCAGGTTTGCTGCTCCTGGCCCAGATCTGCCCTAGAAGGTCCCCCTGTCCCCAAAAACTCAACCTGATCAGGTTCAAGTTCATCTGAGACAGTTCCTTCTATAGGACTGGAGTCATCTTCCTCAAAAGACTGACCCTCACTCGGGCCTGGGGGGAAGACTCAGCCTTACCCCTCCTGCTCCTCTTCTTGGAAGGCACATGGTCCATCATTTCAGGATCCAGGGCCTGTTCAGTGGCTCTCTGTTTGGCCTGTGACCTAGTCACAGCAAACACATCTGCAGTGATGCCCAACATTGCTGCATGAGTCCTGAGTTCCACTTCAGCCAAGGCTGAAGTCTCCAAATCATTGCCCAACAAGCATTCCACAGGGAGGTCTGAACTTACCACAACCTTCTTAGGGCCAGATACCCCTCCCCAGGTGAAATTAACAACTGCCAAGGAATGGTCTGTCCTGACATTGCTAGCATTGGTCACTTGGTACATCTCACCAAGTATGATCTGGTCAGGGTCCACAAGATCTTTTGTCACCATTGTGACATTTGCACCTGTGTCCCTGTATGCGATGGCCTCCTTACCATTTATTAAAGGCTGTTGTTTGTATTTGCCCAGGTTACTGGGACTAACAAATAAGGAGGCAATATCCATGCCTCCATCACAGACTAGAACAGCCTGAGCTGGAGTTCTGACTAGGCCAGAACCCACCTCAGAGCCCAAGGTTAACCCCACTATTCCCTTGTTCTGTGTACCACCACTTGAAACTGTGCTAGGGGGAGCAATTGCCTTAGGGGCAGTGGTGGTAGGAGTAGAATCCTTGGCCCTTGGACAATTGGCATCTTTTGTCCAATGGGTTTCTCTTTACAGATGTGACACCAAGGTTTCCTTTTGCCTTTTCCCTTGTTTGATTGTGACTCCCCTCCAGATGCAGGTTTTTGGGGCCCTAATGAAGACTTTTGATCTTTATTTTTGTCCCCACCCTTATCTGAGTTCTTAGAGTCTGGTTTCTTCTGGTCACCACCATTGGTTTGAGTTTTCTGCTTCACCCTGGTTCTGACCCACTTATCTGCCTTCTTTCCCAATTCTTGGGGAGAAGTCAGATCAGAGTCAACCAGGTATTGATGCAACAACTGGTTTTGACAATTATTAAGGATCTGCTCCCTCATAATAAAGTTATACAATCCTTTAAAATCATTCACCTTGCTACCAAGTAACCAGCCTTCCAGGGCCTTAATGGCACAATCAACAAAGTCTACCCAGTACTGAGTCTGTGTCTTCTGGGTGTCTTTGAACTTAATCCTGTACTGTTCAGTGGTTAAGCCAAACCCTTGAATGAGAGCACTCTTCAGGACTGAATAGTTGTCAGCATCCTCTTCTCTAACAGTGAGGAGCTTATCTCTACCTTTGTCAGCAAAGAAGAGCCACAAGATAGCTGCCACTGCACTTGAGGGACCTTCTGCACTTTACAGGCCCTCTCCAAAGCAGTTATCCATTTCTGGATGTCATCCCCTACATGGAAGGGAGGGACAATCTTGCTCAGGTTCCTATGATCAAAGGTCTGTTCCCTAACCCTAGGGATACTATTGCTGCCACCATGGGACTCTAGTCCCAATTTCTTCCTAGCCTTCTGGACTTCTAGGGACTCTTTATCCAGGGCCAATTGCTGTTGCCTGAGCCTAAGCTTAGCTTTCTCAAGCTCTAGAAATTGGCACTCCCTGTCATAAGAGTTGTCCCTCTTGCTAGAAACAGAGGTCCCTATAGAATGTCTAGAATGATCTGACTCAGCAGAGGGAGACCTAGATCTCCTTGGTAAACTCTGCACTCTCCCTGGAGGAATAAAGTGATTGTCTTCTTGACCCTCTTCTTCTTCCTCCTGGGGATCTGAGTTGTTCAGGGATGGATCATTTTGATCCTCCTGTCCAGGGTTTGAGTCCAGGTCATAGAAGGTGTCCCCTCCTGACCTATCTTCTTCCCCTGTACCACCCACTCTATCCTGCTCATCTGACCCAGGAGTCTTCCTAATGTCATCTAGCAGTAATGCATCAATGAGGCGTTGAGTGTTGGCATTTCTCCCTGTCTTCAGCTTCCTAGATACACACATGGCTTTTAATTCAGTGAATGCAAAGCTATCATATTTAGTAGGCAGGGTGCCACCAGTGGCATTCTCATTAGAAGACATAACTAAGTGTGGTGTGGTGTAGGCACCTACCTAACCTAGTGGGAACCAAACTCTCCTAGGTTGGAGAAAGGGTGTGCTAGACCCTTGACTTACCCAACCCCAAGTTCAGTAGAACTTACTATCTTAAGCTAGTATTATATGTTCCTAGATACTAGTGGTTTTTCAGTTAATCAATCAAAAGATTTATCTGGTAAAACAATGCAGGCTTGAATCCCAACCGCTGCACACCAATGTGAGAAGTTGGCCTGGTATATGCTGTCCACTAATTAAAGTGGGCACCTTGTACCAGTCCAAACAACCCTTATGGTGATTAGGTCAAAGATAACCTTTATAGAAAGCTATCCTAGTGGTAGCCATGGAGAGCAGCCTCCAGGCTAAGTCTTGAAGGAATGTTAAGCACCTTGTTTTACCAGAATGCAACCTTATAGTATTGGTTAAATGAAAGGGAAACCACACAGTAGTTATAAAAATATGTATTTATTATATATAACACTCTCTAGTATCCTCTACAGGAGGATAGAACACAAATCAAATAATACAGTTGCAAAGAATCAAACGTAAGTAGCACAATACACAGTGGGCTCCCGGGGGAGACTAAACCATATACTAAATAAGTGGTATAAGAACCACGACTAAGGACTAGACCTAGTCTAGAAGATGTAGAATCGCTGGGACCCCAAGGAACCACCCAAGGTGAGTGAGTAGGAACCCCACGGAGGACGGGTGCAGTGTGAGAACACGACCGCGTGCTCCGTACAATTCAATGGGAAAGTCGCTGTTGGAAAATCAGAGATTCAGGACCTTTCCCAGCAGATTACGGAGACAACCCGTGGAACTTAAGAGTTTGGAGAGCCACCCCACCCATGGATACCTTTGTACCAGAGTTACCTATCCCAGAGGAGCCGGCACGAAGTGGCGTCGGAAACCCTTGTCGTTCTCTATGGATGTCGACAAAGAAATGCTGCTGCTGGAATTAAGAACAGTGTCCGGTGGAATCCAAATGGGGATTCTAGATGAGAAGAACCTGAAAGCAGAGGGGACAGAGTCTGGGTCACTTTGGAGTGACCAGGGGCTCGGTAGACGAATGCCCACCGATGTCGGTTACTTCAGGTGTGATGATGGTGATCTTGCCTCTTCAGCTGCGAGGACCCGGAGATGTCTAGGACAACCAGGAGCCGAAGGCGAGCTGTTCCACGATGGATGTCGAGTGCTGAGGGGTCGGTGTCCGGCGGGAGAACCAACAATCCTTGGCAGCGGCAACAACGCAGATAGTCAAATTCGGTGTCGATCTGGCCCAGCAAGGACCAGGAGACTCACCACAGCAAGGGGAGTCATGGCAGGCCTCGAGCAACCAGGGGAGCCCAATTAAAGCAAAGTTGACCCTCAAGTGGACCCACAGGCCGAAGGCACAGGAGTCGCGAGGGGACCTCAGGCAGTTTCACAGGATACCAGCTAGTAGGTCACAGAGTGCAAGGATGCCGGAGTCCTTCTCAGAAAAGATGCACTGGGGTCAGGGCTACAAAAGGCCCAATGCATGGAATTGTTGCATGACAACAAGCATGTGCAGTTGCAAATAAACACGGTGCACAGGGGTATGGGTATACGGTCCCCGCGAGGGATATCCGCCTCAAACTTGGTAATCGGGCAGCTCAACCTCGGAGACCTTCAGAAACCTACCTCCTGTGTTGCTGGAGTCTTTGGAGTCCAGAGGAGCTCAGGATCAGCAAACCGGTCAGATGCATTACGGTGCCTGCGTTTGCAGGGAAGTGACTCCTTCACTCCAAGGGAGATTCTTCTGTTGTCTTGGAGGTCCACAGTGTCCTGCATGGAGCCTGTATGGATCACGGACAGTGGCGAGACTGGGGACGGCAAGGGAAGACGAAGTCGAGCCCAAGGGAGGTCCAGTGAAGTCCAGCGTGTCCAGACGGTCGAAGTGTAGTGGTATCTTCTTGCAGAATCTTGTCCACGTAAAATCTAATGTCCTGTAGCCAGGTAACCCATTTTATACCCACGGGAGAGGGTTGGACAGATTCTAGGGACCCTCCTAGGGGAGGGACAGGACAGGGGGAGGCTACTCCCATGTCCTTTGTCCAGTTTCGCGCCAGAGCACGAGCAAATGGCTCCCAGAACTGGTTTGAGCTGGACTATGCACAGGGACACCAAATGTGCCCCTGAGCCAGACTTTCTGGCACTGTGACAGTGCACCCACCCACCCCAATACACTAAATCCTGTCTGGGATGTGGTCACACCTCCCTGTGACAGGATGCCTATTGTGCTGCCTTCCCCTGCTCGAGTTTGGCTCAGCAGCAGGAGGGCAGACTCGTGTCTGTGGCTGGCAGCATCCATTTTGTGCTGTAAGGCTCGAGAAAGTTGGTACCGGTAGACTTAGGTACCCCCAGAACCTCGATTCTGAGGGGAGGAATCATACCTCCCACACCAGTTACTAGGGTGGAGGTAGGATTCCAAGGTGTTTGACACCAAACACGACATACTTCGTTGCAGTCGTTTTCGAGATAGCATTTACCGCAAGGTTATAATGCACCTCTACCTATATGTCTGGTAGTATCACGTACAGCCCGGGAGAATGGTCTCCGAAGACTGCAGAGGGGCCCTGCTCATGCAGGAGCACTCTCTCACGTAAAACCCAGCACCCTGCCTTCAGGATTGATGAGGCCTGCTATAGGGGTGACTTATAAGGTTTTAAGTGTAGTGATATATATAGATATAGTGAACCTATATCTCTCATAAGTGGTGCAAGCACCAGCTTACACAGGCTGCAGTAGCAGACCTGAGGTTCCATTTTGCATAGCCTCTCAGGGGTGGCATAATACATGCTTCAGCCCATGGGAGGTCTCTGGGGTACCTATGCCCTGGGTACATGTGTACCATATACTAGGGACTGAGAAGGGTACCCCAGTATCCAATCTGGAGTTGTACAAAAGTACATACATATCAATTTAAGGGAGAAAGCAGATAGGCTGGGGTCCTGAATAGCAGGATCCCAGCCAGACTAGTCAAAACAGTGGGTGCAAAAAGCAAAAAGTGGGGGTAACCATAAGAAGCAGATCCTACTTTCCTACAGGGCAACTATCTCCTACTCCTCATTTAGAATAGATGTGCACAGAGCTTGCAGAGGGAATGTAGATGCCAGCTGCCTCTCCTCATTTTTTTCTTACTTAGACCACCCCCGAACAAGACAGAGGGAGCAAATGAGACCCCCGCTATGGCAATGCTAGTGGGCTAGTAATCCCTCACCTGCCCCTAGTGAAGACGAGGGACAGAGGGGTAGACACACCCAGCTCTTAGGCAAGGCAGGGGGTTGTATAAATCCACCTATATTTCAGCATTGCAGTTTGGAGGAGGGAGATTTGATGGATTATCTCCTTCTGGCCCCAAAAAAAGACTTTGAAGAGCGTATTGCACTGGGACATACACTTTGCTGCCCAGGTCAAAAATATTGTCCTCCCATCTTTGTGCAAGGCTGGAGGATATGTGGTTAGATAAGAAACCCACTCTGGCTCTTCTGTTGTATGAGAAGTACATACTCACATTTTGCTTTACATGTCAAGAGCAGCTATGCAAATGATCATGAAACCAAGAAATCAGTGACTGACAGGCAGCTATTTTGGAGTTTGCACAGAGAAATTTTGTTATGAGAAAATGTTATTTTTTTTTTAAGTTACCGAACTTACACCCCACATCATTTACCCAATCTGCACCAAATTTGACATATTCAAGGCTAGAATTTTGAATATTCTTTCCCCAACTTTTGGGGAAAATCAATAAAAAATGGCTAAGTTATTAAGAAATCACAAACGGGATTTCTTCTTGAGTGGGGTGAACCTTACCTACAGACGTACATCTGTGCTACTTTAATACACAACCGGCCTACAACCATACTCATGCTGGTCATCACACAATTTATTTTGTACTTAAATCGGCTGAGTCCTTCTGTGCCTTTACACTATACATTAATCATCTAACACGAAAAAGATGATGGGAGAACTGCCAGATGAGTCCCTTTTTAGAAAGGAACAAAAACAACTCCAGACCAGTTTCAGCCTTGTTAAGCGTCATCAGTGAGGTATAGCCTGGACCCTGTGACACAGCGAGGAAAGAACTCACTCTGGGGTTGCTTTTTATCCCCTCTGGAAGGACCAGTCTGGCAGTTTGGGATGGACTGCTCCAGGGGCGGCTCCTCCATTTGAGCAGAGGAGCGTCGCCCAAATGGCATGTCAATGCCATTTTACTCAAATGCTGCAGTGCGAGGGCAGGGGGTGGGGCTGAATCCTGCGATTGCAGTATTACAGCTGTCCCTGCAGAGCGCATGTTGGGTTGGCCAGCTCAACTGCTACGGCCAGCCCTACTTACGCAGCGCACCCAGCAAAACCCTGGCTGTGAAACAGCTGGGGGATTGCCGGCACAGGCCCCCAGCCTCAAAATGAGCTCTGGGTTAGCCTGCTCCCACCAATCCTGGAGCTGCTCTCAGCATGAGAGCAGTTCCAGGATTGGTTGCATTGGTGTCCACTGAGCAGGATGGACGTCCTTCCCTTTCCTGGTCATGGAGACCGATCGAGGAGAGAGGTACGCACCGGGGGAGCAGTATATGTTGAGTTTGATGCCGTAGCGACTCACCATATTTTTATACTTATAGCCGCCACTGGACTGTTCCCATGAGGAGAAGGGTCAGTACTGAGCTCCATAAATAGGACCTCTGTCTAGAGTAGCTCAGTGAGTGAAAAACTATGGGTTGGAATGCAGCCCAGATCTACTGCCAGCGGTGTACACTACCCGCAAGCACCTCCCACCACCCCTTGTGTGATTATATAGGTCTATCATAATCCCAAGTTGCTAGTTATAAAACATTACTCAATAAAGACAGTACATAAATGTTCAACAGCCTATATAACTACCACGGTCTGTAGAGGATGCTAAGAAACATTAAGTGCTACAGTGGAACGTGCATATTTGAAAATATTCTCAGGCCTGACCGTCTCAGCTATTAATGGCACTCACTAGTGTCCAGCATGCAAGAGATGCTTTTATCCGTATATGTAAAAGACAAGCTCTAATTGGCCTGCCTTCCTGTCAGCTGAAGCAAGACTAGGGGACCTTGATGTCAGCTTCTCCATCACGCTCCCGTTTGCTAGGGATGTTTCCAAAGGGACAAGTGACTTCATGCCTGTATTGCTCTCCATTAGCTCTCTTGATAGCTGCCCGTAATTGTACATCACAGATAAGGCTGCTGGCCGGTGTGACCCCAGTCTCCTGACAAAAGCTCAATAATATTTTCCTGTCCCTCGAACAAGGGAAAAAACACACCAAACCTCAACTTAAGCCTGATACCCAAGGTCAGCTCGCACTTTACATAACTGTAAAAAAGGGCAGGGCCTAGTTTTACTAAGATTTTGCGTTGGGGTTGATACACTTATTTGGCACAGCCCGATGCAAAATCCATTTTGGGATTTACAAAGCCAAACAAATCTCGATTTGCATGGTTTTGCTTTGCTTTGTGAAAAAAGGTGACGTTACCTTGTGAGAGGTAGGCATTTAGATGGGTGTGCATAGGTGTTCCAGTTCAACCACCTATATATTTTGTCAGAAAACAATATTTACAAAGACTTGTAAACTTGGGTTTGCACCAAAATGGTGCTCCTACCTGAGATTAGTGTAACGAGGAGAATCATTTTTATTTCTCCTTGTTACTTCTGCTTGGCATGTGTGCTGAATTCTGCACAAAAAGTATCCTGACCACAATGCAGGTGCCCTTCAACATGACACAAGGCTGCCTGAATTGGTACTAGGCAGTCAGATGTGTGCCAGCACAAGGAAAGAGCAGACCTGTGCAATATCTTTGAAAAATTGGCACTGTTCTGCTCTCTTTACGTTCCACGCATTACAGTACAGAAACTGCACTTGCTACACTGCGAGAAATATTAGTAAATATGCCCTTGCAAAAATCATAGGACCAGATTTATCAAGGTTTGCGTCTTCCTCACACTACACAAGGGCACGCAAGGGCGATGCACAACCTATGTACAATTTATCAAGCCACACAAGGCCACTTTGTGTGCCCTGCATGTCTTGATAAATCTGGAGTAACGCAAGACAGCGCAAATTGTTGCCTTGTGCCACTCTGCCCCAGGGAGGCATTCCATGGGTGAAGCATGGGTGTTCCCACGCATCCACCCATGGATTTTGGCGCATTGCCAGATTTGCTATAAATAGGTGATAGAATAGTGCATTGGTTTGCTTGGTTTAAATGTCACTTTAATATGCTCTGAGGCAAGAATTTGAGTGCCGGCTTGTTGTGTGTTTTCTACCCCTTAACACAGCTGTATGTAAACTACGCACTGGCCATTTTTTGCATTGCCAGATTTACCATTAGTGGTAGACCTGGAAATACATCAAAATGCTACACTTCCCCGGGTGAGGTGTAATGAGGATCCTCATTTGTCCTTGTGTTTTCCTCTATGTGTACTGCAGCACACTTCGAGGAAAATGTCTTTCAGGATTGTTTATGTGCAGGAAGGTTTCCCTTCCTGCACAAAAACAATTCTGCATACAACGCGGGAACCCTTGAACCATGATGCAAGAATGCCTGCGTTGTCGATAGGCTGCTAAATGTGCGCCAATGCAGAAAGAGGACAGGAATGTACCTATATCTTGATAGATGCACCATATCTTGATAGATATGGTGCATTCCTTTCCTCCCTCGTTCACGCAGCTCAGCAAGGTATCTTGCTGCGTTGCACTGCGTGAAAGTTTGATAAATTTGGCCCACAGTGTCGATATTGAAGAATATGTTAAGCAAAACCGATAGGTTGCATCGCCAGCCTGCCCCACAATAGTGGCACAATAAAATAGAACTGCAAACATAAGAAACATAGCAGCAGAGCTGTTAACCCTAACCTGTTCCTAAAAGAAGTAAGAGAAATGTGTTGCATTTCAAGCTCGTGTCTGATTTTTGAAGCCGAAACGCAATGACATTTAAACTTAAGGGATGGGTGACTCTGATAATTCTCATAAGAAGGATAATGCCAGCAGGTGGCAGCATTATCCCGATTAACATCTAAACATTGCCAGAGTTCAAAACTGTTATTGCATAGCAGCACCCCAGAGCTCAAACGAGCACATGCATCTACGGGCTATCGATGTGGGAAGAGCAAGATCACACGGTTACATTTAAGAAAGGCAATTTAACTGGAGCTCTCCTTTTTCAAGGCAATGTCTCATCCGTTACTGTCAATTACACAGATGACAGTTTTTGGGTATGGTTTTGGATCTGGGTGAACCAGCATTTGCAAGTTTGCAAATTTTCCGTATTATGGTATGCTCAACCTGTAAGTAGGATGTGTGTTGGAGTACTCGCATACATTTACTTGATGGAATAAAAGGAGAGTTTTTCGGTGGAACTGGGAGCTACACAGAAAAGACACAGAAAAGCGTGAAATGAAATGAAAAGATTACTTTGCGACTTAAGAATGAAAACATGAATGTACGTAAATAAGATCTTATAAAATGTTCTTAAATCTATTTTGTAACAGGAATGTGTGCTGTATCTCTAAAGACTTGGATGCTGTGACAAACAATTGCATCCATATTATCAGACCTTCTCCTGTGAACTAAATCTCTTCGTGTGAGAGAAGGAGGCTTAGAGAGGGTAGAGTCTGGTGAGGAGGCTGGGACCTTGAGCCCATTGCACTCACTAGTCATCATTTGGGTACATTCGATGGGGCGAGGCCATAAACAGTGGGTGGGACTTTTTGCTGAGCACTGCCATTCTACCCTTCCCCACCCCCAACCTCAAAAAACAAACAAAGGCTGCTGCTGATGTCTTTGGATGGCCATCAGCTGTGCCTCCTCACAGGTGCACAAAACCCACTCTGCACACGGGTTTCCAGCTCAGCTTGTCTCCTACTGTGTGATGTAAGCTCTTCACAGAGAGCCAGAGTGAAGAGAGCCAATATATTGTGTGATACCTAGGGTGACCAGGGCCAGACTGGCCCTAGCGGGCATCGGGCGTTTTCCCCAGAGGATGGAAAGGTGGTGGCCGGTTTTGGAGCTGTGGGGGTGGTTTTGTTACTGGTGGCCGGTTTTGCAGTGATGCTGCAATATTGGCCCCCGTAACAAAATCAGCAGTGTTGGGGGCTGGTTTTGTTAAGCAGCAGTGCATCATGCTTGCCTCCAACACCACCCAACCCCCACTCTCTTGGGTGGGGGCCAGTCCGATAAAAAGTGCCAGGGCTGATTTGGGTTCCCTGTCCGGCCCTGAGGGTGACCAGATTTTCAGAATGAAAAACCGGGACAGGCAGCAGAGAAACAAAACTTGGACTAAACGTCCTGTTAGGATCTATGAGGTCTCTCAGTGCTCTTTTATTCAAAGATATGTATATATATATTCACTGAAAAAACCATAGGTTTTAGGGACAGTTATAGTTAGTTGGACATTGCACTCGTACAAAACCCATGAAATTCCCCCGTTATAGTTAGTTCAGGTAACTATAACTCGCGCTCACTAATGCACTGCTGATGACGTCACATATTACATCACTCATGACATGGTCAGTGACATCACTGATGACATCACTGATGACATCTCAAATGACATCACTGATGACATCATCCAGTGACTGTGTGTTTCTGTAAAGTTTAAATATGTTTAATATATATAGGGAAAGGCGTATTGAAGAATGAGTGGGTGTATAAGTGTCTGAATGGATGATTTAGTAGGTGCGTGACTAACTCAATAAGTGAGTGATTAAACATATCTTACTGAATGCATGGGTTAGTGACTAAACTGGGTGAATGTCTGTATCCGTCTGTCTGTTGCTGTGTAAGTGGCTGCATGGGTTTGTGAATAGCTTCATGAGTGTCTATATGAGTTATTGATTGGTTGTCTGAGTATCTGTATGGGTGCCTGAGTGTTTGTGTGGGTGGGGTGTGTGCAACTCTGTGCATAGATGTGTGAGTGGGTGATTCACTGGGTGGATGGTTTCAAGAGTGCATCTGTGATAGACTGTATGGGTGGGTAAGTGTGTGTAAGAGTGTGTTAGTGAGTGAATGTATGTCCCAGTGGTACATGTGTGAGTAACTACATATGTGAAAGGCAGTATATATGTGTGTTGGAGTATATAAATAGCTATAAGCGAGAGTGTGTGATTGTGAGAGTGACTGTATGGATGAGTGTGTGCTTGTATCAGAGATTGTATAAGAGCGTAAGAATGTGCTAGTATTTGTATGAGTAAGTGAGCTGGTGTGTGTATAACTGTATAGGTGAGTAAATGGGTGTGTGCTTAATTTTTTGCATGTCTGACTAGGTGTGTGAGTACCTCTATGGATGAGTGGCGGTGTGTGAGTGTTTATATAGGTGTATGAGTGCATATAATAGTCCTGTACTGAGTGACTATAAGTATGAGTGACTGTACGGGTGAGTGAGTAGATGTGTGTGTAGAGCTAAGAATCAGTGAGTGTGTATATAGTAATTGGTGTTGGAGTGTCTATGGTTTTGACAATGGCAGTCTGTAATTTACAGTGGGTGTATCAAAAGTTATATTAGGGTGTGAAAAGATGCATCAAATTATCACATGGATGATGTCATCAGTGATGTCATCAGTGATGTCATTTGAGATGTCATCAGCGATGTCATCAGTGATGTCACTGACCATGTCATGAGTGATGTAACATGTGACGTCATCAGCAGTGCATTGCGGGCGCAGAGTTATAGTTACCTGAACTAACTATAACGGGGAATTTCACGGGTTTTGTACGAGTGCAATGTCCAACTAACTATAACTGTCCCTAAAACCTATGGTTTTTTCAGTGAATTTGTAAGGTTTTTTAAATGCTAATTTCTAACTATAACATGCCTGAAACCTATGGTTTTTTCAGTGAATTTCAAAGGTTTTTTAAATGCTAATTCCTAACTATAACATGTCTGAAATCTATGGTTTTTTTCAGTGAATTTCAAAGGTTTTGTAAATGACAATTTTTGAATGTATTAATTGTTATATTTATTTTTTGATACTGATTTACTACATTTTTTTAAACTATTTATTTTTCGATATTTTATTTTTTAAAATACATTGTAATTACATTATACATTACATTACAAAATATACTTTCTCAGAATGAATTACTTTAGTTTAAATACTTTGCAAATAGGCAAAAAAACTTTAAGTACAGTAGTTACAGTTGTTGCAATGGGCAACACAATTTCAAACACAATGCAACATTGAGCTCAATGTGAATTTCCAAGTTAAATGCAATTAGTTACTTTATGGATTACTTTTCTAACCACAGGACTGGATCCTAGATTCAGTCCTGGTACATCTCCTGTAAACAGTTGAGTAAAAGCGTTTTGGTTACAGTAGTGATTCTTAAGGAATATTATTGTATTTTAAAAGTTGACAAACTTTTTCACATAGAATCACCAATGTTATCCTATGGGAGGAAATTCACTTAGCAGGTAAGTAGTGTTATCGTTACTTTTTCTTACTCAGTGGTGGATCCTGGATCCAGCACTGGTGCATCTCCTGTAAACAGTTGAAAGAATGCGTTTAAGTCATACAGGCGATTTTTAAGGAATATTTGTAGTTTATGAAAATCGACACTTTGAAACTTTTCTGCTGAAAACCAGACAATGGATTCCTATGGAAGGAAATACAAGTTACTGGTAAGTACGGTTAGAATTACTTTTCAGGGTCAGTGCTGGGCTAAAAGATGCAGCACTGGGTTCTCTCCTGATAACAGGTGAGTAAATCGAATTCGTAGTTCGGCTGATTTTAGAGGAATATTATAAAGTTCCAAAACTCCACACACAGAAGAATTTCCAAGTGAAACCAGTCAATGTTAGCCTATGGAAGGAAATTCAAGTTACTGGTAAGTACGGTTAAAATTACTTTTCAGGATCAGTTCTGGGCTCAAAGATGCAGCACTGAGGTCTCTCCTGATAACCGGTGAGTAAATCGGAATTCGTAGTTCGGCTGATTTTAGAGGAATATTTGTATGTTTCAAAAATCGACACTTAGAAACTTTTTCAGCAAAAGCAGGCAATGATATCCTATGGAAGGAAATTCAAGTTACTGGTAAGTACGGTTAAAATTACTTTTCAGGATCAGTACTGGGCTCAAAGATGCAGCACTGAGGTCTCTCCTGATAACAGGTGAGTAAATCGGAATTCGTAGTTCGTCTGATTTTAGAGGAATATTTGCACAATGGTGAAGGAAGGGGGTGGGGCCTGAAGTGACATGTCTGCAAACACGCCCTGTGGCGCGTTTTAAGTTGGAGAATTAATTCCTCCTCAATCCCGAGGGTCCCTAGGGGCCAACTGGCCCACCAGATACCTCCAGTATGCGCCAGAGAGCTGCGTTGCAGAGAGGTGTTCAGAGGCCACGCCCCTTTTACAACACTCTGCAACGCAGCTCCGTGGCGCTTACTGGAGGTACCTGGTGGGCTAGTTGGCCCCAGGGACCCTCAGGATTGAAGAGGATTTAATTCCCCATCTTAAAATGCGCCACAGGGCCTGTTTGCACACCATGTCACCTGAAGCCACGCCCCTCCCTTCACCACTGTTGCAAACATGCCCCGTGGCGCGTTTTAAGTTGGGGGATTAAGTCCCCTTGAATACTGAGGGTCCCTGGAGTCCAACTAGCCCACCATGTACCTCCAAAGCGCCACAGAGCTGCGTTGCAGAGAGGTGTAAAAAGGGGCGTGGCCTCTGTACACCTCTCTGCAACGCAGCCCTGCGCATACCGGAGGTTCCTGGTGGGCTAGTTGGCCCCAGGGACTCCCAGTATTCAAGGGAGTCACTTCCCCTTCTTAAAACGCGCCAGGGCTGCGTTTGCAGACTGCTGCAGGGCGGGGCCTCCAGCACGATGCCGGTCTTTTTTTTTTTTTGCTTTTTTTCTGCCCAGGGGGTCCTTGTGGGACCCCCTGAGCAGACCTAAGTGTCAGGATGTTTCTACCCTGCCCCTTTGTGCGTTTTGCGCACTTGTTTCTTGTGCTTTTTTTTTTTAATCAGCGGGATCCGCGCACCCTAAGCACATCCGCCGTTTAAAAAAAAAATGCTTTTTCTGCAAAGGGGGTCCTTGTGGGACCCCTGAGCAGACCTAGGGAGTCAGGGTGTTTCTACCCTGCCCCTTTTTGCGCTTTGCGCACTTGTTTCTGTCCTCGGTTCTACCGAGGGACAAAATAACTGCCAACACTTCCTGATTTGGAGTGTTGACAGCCACTTGACAACCAATTAGCATGCAGCTCGTGATCGGGAGGTGCGCGGACCCTACTCGGCCATAGATATATATGTGACTTTACTTTTGATTTTTCTCAGGAACTACTGAACGGATTTCACCATTTAAGCAAAAGGCACAACACTGAACCAAGGGCTACCTCTTTGCCAAATTTGGTGTAATTCCGTTCAGCAGTTCGGGCTGTAGCTGCGACTAAAGGTTCCTATGGAAAAATGAATGGGGAAAACGCGTTTTGGGACCCCTCTTTTTTCTCGGCCCCCGCTTGACGAATCACCCCGAGACTTTCAGGATAGGAGCGGACCGGAGCGCCCAACAAGTTGGAAGCTTTCGCGAAGATTCGTCAACCGGCGCCAACGTTATTTCAAATAGAATGTTGCGGATTTCCTATGGAAAATAGGTCCTAACTATAACTATCTACTGGCGACCGCCAGTAGATAATATATACATATATTTCCTCCTAAGACACTGCGGTTTTGCAGGCTTGCACCAGACTGCTGGTGTTGCATGGAAGGGCGCCACACCTGACGCCTTCACATGGAATTCTACCTCCCAAACTCCCAAATGATAGACTACCAGCACTTTAATCTATTTATTAAATCAGGCCACTTCAGACCCAGAGAACAGAGGGACCAGTTTCGGCTGTGCAACAGCCTGTTGCACAACCGAAACAGGTCTCTCTGTTCTCTGGGTCTGGAGTGGACTGATTTAATAAACAGGTTAAACATCTCCTGTCTCCGAGTGCTGTCTCTCTCTCATATGGGAGTTTGGGCGGTAGAATGGCATTAAATATATATATATATATTTCTCCACTCGTCCAAACCGTCCGGTTGACTTGCCAAAGGAGAGCACTCACAGGATTTTGCTGAAAAAGTGATTTTATTGTGCTGGGACCCCCCCGCACCGACAGACACATTTCGGCACTCTGCCTTCTTCGATGTCGGTGAAACCAAGTTACAAACACCCTTTTGAAGTGTAAGTGCATGACGTGAGTGAAAAACAATGACATAGAAGACGGCTGAATCAAGTTAATGCATAATGCAGAATTCATGGCAGCAATCTTAAGACATGTTACAGGCAGTACAATGTCGTATTCAATATAACATGCTCCGCTAGATAAAAATTAGCAATTTGTTTTGGTTCAGTTTAAAAACAGAGTGCGAGTAGAAGAATTTCCAACAGTCAATTCCGTTGCGCTATTTGCAAACTTATACTATCTAAAATAGATAATACCAACCACTCTGTATTAGAAAATTCTATTAAAAAACCGAACATAGACTTATTGTTAAAAGGAGTACTTCTAGGTTTTCACAATTGAGCCCTGAATGGGCAAACCCATTTTACGGAAGGCGTGAGGAGTTCTCTGCAATCATGGATATACCTATTGACAACACACAAAAATTATTAACTTATATATTTGTGCTGATGAATGGGGGAAAGAAAAGGGAATGGAGAAATCATAAAGGCAGTTGGAGTTACACCTTTAAATTTAAACAGAAAATGAAAAACATCATTCCAAATGGGTCCACAGTTCCTCGTCATTATTGAGGCCTGATGGAGCCTTGGTTTGCAGATCAATGATGTACTTAGATTCAAGAGCTCATAACTGTCTTGTTCTATCCCCACCTCTTTCATTTCTGGGGACCTGGTCGATACAAAAGAATTTCAATAGGTCACGATTACTATTGTGCATTTTTTCAAAATGACGGGCCACCGGGTAGGTAGGGTCTTTCTTAGAAATTGCGCGCATATGCTCCAATATGCGCTTTTTGGCTGGGTGGATGGTGCTACCCACATGTCTTTTAGGGCATGGGCATTCTAAAACGTACACAGTAAAATCGGAATTACAATTAAGAAGTCGATTGATGGTTTTAGTCTTGCTTCTTTCCATACCACTTTCTAAAGTATTATAATCTAATACTTTGTGGCTATATTTACACGCCTTACATTTTAGGCAGGGAAAGAAGCCTCGCACATTTTGTATTTGGTATGGAATTGATCTAAGATGACTGTGCACTAGATGGTCACCAATTGATTTACTGCGCCTGTAAGTTATTAATGGGTGCATAGGTATAACTCTTTTCAAAATATTGTCAGTTTGAAGAATATGCCAATTTCTCTTGAATCATTCTGGCTGGGGTAACCTTAGATTTCATTTCTGGTTTAGGGGTCTTGGGTATCAAAAGCTGAAGTCTATCTATTTTGTCTGTTTTCACATGTGCCTGTTTGAGGATACTTGAAGAATATCCTCTATCTCTGAATCTAGTGAAGGCGTCCTCCTTAGCTCTATCACATTCGTTGGCTGTTGTACAATTCCTTTTGTCATCATTGATGTCATTTGAGATGTCATCAGTGATGTCATCAGTGATGTCACTGACCATGTCATGAATGATGTAATATGTGACGTCATCAGCAGTGCATTGCGGGGGCGCGAGTTATAGTTAGCTGAACTAACTATAACGGCGGAATTTCTCTGGTTTTGTACGAGTGAAATGTCCAACTAACTATAACGTCCCTGAAACCTATGGTTTTTCAGTGAATTTCTAAGGTTTTTAAATGCTAATTTCTAACTATAGCGTCCCTGAAACCTATGGTTTTTTCAGTGAATTTCAAAATGTTTTTTAAATGCTAATTTCTAACTATAACATAGCAGTTTCGTTTTCAGAGTGGTGGAGAAAGGTGAGCGTGGCCTCCAAACACCTTTTAGCAATCCCACAGTGTGGGATTTACTGGAGGTAACAGCAGGGGTAGTTAGCCCCCAACGTCAACCTTGGGGGCCAACTACCCCTTTTATTACCTCCAGTAAGTCCCACACAGCAAGATTGCTAACTTGTTATATCAGGCCCGCCCCCTCCCTGCACCACTGTGCAAACACGCCCCCTGGCACGTTGTAAGTTAAGGGATTAAGTCCCCTTGAATTCTGAGGGTCCCCGGGGGCCAACTAGCCCACCAGTTACCTCCAGTAAGCGCCACAGAGCTGTGTTGCAGAGAGGTGTTCCGAGGTCACGCCCCTTTTTACACCACGCTGCAAACGCGGCTTCTGGCACAGTGCTGCTCAAAGGATGAAGTCCACTTGTGTCCTGAGGTCCTCAGGACACAAGAGGACCTCATCGCCCCACCAGCAGTGCACCAGAAGCTGCGTTTGCAGAGTGGTGAAAAAAGGGGCGTGGCCTCGGAACACCTCTCTGCAACGCAGCTCTGTGGCGCTTACTGGAGGTACCTGGTGGGCTAGTTGGCCCCCATCGACCCTCAGGATTCAAGGGGACTTAATCCCCCAATTTACAACGCACCATGGGGCTTGTTTGCACACTTCCTATATCAGGCCCCGCCCCCTCCCTGCACCACTGTGCAAACGAGCCCCCTGGCGCGTTGTAAGTTAAGGGATTAAGTCCCCTTGAATTCTGAGGCTCCTGGGGGCCAACTAGCCCACCAGGTACCTCCAGTAAGCGCCACAGAGTTGCGTTGCAGAGAGGTGTAAAGGGGCGTGGCCTCGGACCACCTCTCTGCAACGCAGCTGTGTGGCGCTTACTGGAGGTACCTGGTGGGCTAGTTGGCCCCCAGGGACCCTCGGGATTCAAGGGGACTTAATCCCCTAATTTACAACGCACCATAGGGCGTGTTTGCACACTTCTTATATCGGGCCCCGCCCCCTCCCTGCACCACTGTGCAAACGTGCCCCCTGGTGCGTTGTAAGCTGAGGGATTAAGTCCCCTTGAATCCTGAGGGTCCCTGGGAGCCAACTAGCCCACCAGGTACCTCCAGTAAGCGCCACAGAGCTGCGTTGCAGAGAGGTGTAAATCGGGGCGTGGCCTCGGACCGCCTCTCTGCAACGCAGCTGTGTGGTGCTTACTGGAGGTACCTGGTGGGCTAGTTGGCCCCCAGGGACCCTCAGTGTTCAAGGGAACTTAATCCCCCAACTTAGAACACGCCAGGGGGCGCGTTTGCAGAGTGGTGGAAAAAGGGGGCGTGGCCTCTGGCATCTCGCCGGCTTTTTTATTTTTACTTTTTTTAACAAGGGGGCTGTGTGGCCCCCCCTCTTTTACATTTTTGGGGCCCTGGGGACCCCATCCCCCAGGGCCTGACCCCTTTTTACTTTTTAAAAAAATTTAAAACGGGAAGGGGGCTGCGTGGACCCCTCCCAGGCCAATTTTGGCCCCGGGGACCCCATCCCCCGGGGCATGGCCAGACTTTTTTTAATTTTAATTTTTTTTATTATATGGAGGGGGGGTGCATGGCCCCCCTCCTCAGGCCAATTATAGCCCTGGGGACCCCATCCCCCGGGGCCGGCCTTTCCGTGTTTTTTTAAAAAGAAATTTTACTTATTGGGGAGGGGGGCTGTGTGGTCCCCCTCCCAGGCCACTTCTGGCCCCAGGGACCCCATCCCCCAGGGCCTGGCCTCTCCGTTGGGGACCGTGGGGGGAGCCCCAATGCCCCCACGGTCCCGCTGGCTCCCCGCCTCCTGCGGGAGCTGGCATTGCTTTTGGGCAAAGGAGCTGCAAACATGCAGCTCCCTTGCTCAAAGCGCAATCTGCTTTGCTTCATTGAAGCGAGAGCAGGATTCCTGCTCTCGGTTCAATGAAGCAAAGCAGAGTTTGCTATTACAGGGCGGGAGCCGCACGGCTCCCGCCCTGCCATAGCAAACAGTAATGTCCCGGGGGTGGGCACCCTGGGACATTGCAGGAGCCGGCCCTGGGGGGTGGTGGTCCCCAGGGCCATCAAGGGCTCCTAGAGGGGGGCCGCGCTGCCCCCCTCCCTCAATTTACATAGCCCCGGGGAGGTGGTGGTCTCCGGGGCCTGGGGGTCCGCTACGGACTCCTGCATTGAACTAAGTCTGTGCCCCGGGGAGGTGGTGGTCCCCGGGGCATGTGGGGGGGCTCTAGCCCCCCATCCATCTTTAAATAAAAAAAAACCAAGAAATAGAGCCCCGGGGAGGTGGCTTTCCCCAGGGCTGCGGGGAGGCCGCGTGCCCTCCGCATCCAATAAAAAAAGCCCCGGGGAGGTGGCGGTCCCCGGGGCAGCGTGGGGGGGCTGGGACCCCCCATGCATTCATTTTTTAAGAAGCCCCGGGGAGGTGGCGGTCCCCGGGGCTGCGGGGGGACCGCATGCCCCCACACATAATTAGCATAGCCCCGGGGAGGTGGCGGTCCCCGGGGCTGCAGGGGCCCCCGCGGGCCCCCGCTATTTCATTTTAGCATTGCCCCCGGGACCTGGCCCACCCGGGGGCCTCATTAAAATGAAGCGCGGGAGTCCGCGCTTTATTTTTAAAAAAATTTCGGCAGGATTCGCGACCCCAACGCGAATTCTGCCATTTAAAAAAAAAAAAAAGCTTTTTTTGGCCCTGGGGGTCCTTATAGGACCCCCTGAGCAGGCCTAGGGTGTCACGGTGTTTCTACCCTGCCCCCTTTTCTTCTTTTTTAACCTCTTTCTCACTGTTTTCTTGTGACTCGGTTCTACCGAGTCACAATATGGCTGCCAACACTTTCTGGTTTGGAGTGATGGCAGCCAATTGGAGTGAAGCTTGTGCCCGGGAGGGTTCACGAACCCTCCTTGGTGCTCAGATATCGATATTTTTCTTTTTCTAATTTCTCTGAAACTACTGAACGGATTTACGCCATTTAACAAAAAGGTCTCTTTCTGAACCAAGACCTACCTTTTTGCCAAATTTGGTGTAATTCCGTTCAGCAGTTCGGGCTGTAGCCTGTTCCAATTTTCCTATGGAAATTAACATGGGGAAAACGTGTTTTGGGAGCCCCCTTTTTTCTCGGCCCCCGCTTGACGAATCACCCCGAAACTCTCAAGACAGGAGCTGACCGGAGCGCCCCATTAGTTTTGAAAAATTTGCGAAGATTCGTCAAACGGCGCCAAAGTTATTGGCAAATCAAAAAACACTTTTCCCATGGAAACTAGGTTCTAACTATAACTACCTACTGGCGACCGCCAGTAGGATGTATATATATATTCACTGAAAAAACCATAGGTTTCAGGCACGTTATAGTTAGAAATTAGCATTTAAAAAACCTTAGAAATTCACTGAAAAAACCATAGGTTTTAGGGAAAGTTATAGTTAGTTAGACATTGCACTCGTACAAAACCCGTGAAATTCCACCGTTATAGTTTGTTCAGCTAACTATAACTCGCGCCCCACAATGCACTGCTGATGACGTCACATATTACATCACTCATGACATGGTCAGTGACATCACTGATTACATCACTGATGACATCATCCAGTCACTGTGTGTTTCTGTAAAGTTTAAATATGTTTTATATATATGCCAAGGTGTATTGCAGAATGAGTGGATGATTTAGTAGGTGCGTGACTGACTGTATAAGTGAGTGATTAAATGTGTCTTACTGAATGCATGGGTTGGTGAGTAGCTACATGAGTGTCTATATCGGTTATTCATTGGTTGCTTGAGAATTTGTATGGGAGACTGAGTGTGTGTGTGGGTGGGTGTGAGGTGTGTGTCTCTGTGCATAGATGTTTGAGTGGTTGATTCACTGGGTGCATGGGTTCAAGAGTGCATGTGAAAACAGCTGTATGGGCGGGTGAGTGTGTGTATGGGTGTGTTGGTGAGTGAATGGATGTCTCAGAGGTACATGTCCAAGTAACTACATAGGGAAAAGGCAGTGTATGTGAGAGTTGGAGTATAAATGACTATACGTGAGAGTCAGTGATTGTGAGAGTGGCTGTATGGATGAGTGTGTACTTGTATCAGTGATTATATAAGAGAGTAAGTATGCGTTAGTATCTGTATAGGTGAGTAAATGGGAGTGTGATTGATTATTTGCATGACTGACTAGGTGTGTGAGTAACTCCAATGGGTGAGTGGCGGTGTGTGAGTGTCTGTATAGGTATATGAGTGCATATGATAGTGTTGTATTGATGATTGACTGCATGTATGAGTGATTGTATGGGTGAATGAGTGGATGTGTGTGTAGACCTAGGAATCAGTGAGTGCGCATGTAGTAACTGGTATTGGTGTGTCGATGTTTTCGAAAATGGTAGTCTGTATTTTACAGTGGGTGTATCAAAAGTTATAATAGAGTGTGAGGAGGTGCATCAGATTTTCACGTGGATGATGTCATCAGTGATGTCATCAGTGATGTCATTTGAGATGTCATCAGTGATGTCATCAGTGATGTCACTGACCATGTCATGAATGATGTAATATGTGACGTCATCAGCAGTGCATTGCGGGGGTGCGAGTTATAGTTAGCTGAACTAACTATAACGGTGGAATTTCACTGGTTTTGTACGAGTGCAATGTCCAACTAACTATAACTTTCCCTAAAACCTATGGTTTTTTCAGTGAATTTCTAAGGTTTTTTAAATGCTAATTTCTAACTATAACGTGCCTGAAACCTATGGTTTTTTCAGTGAATTTCAAAGGTTTTTTTAAATGCTAATTTCTAACTATAACGTGCCTGAAACCTATGGTTTTTTCAGTGAATTTCAAAGGTTTTTCAAATGCTAGGTTGTAACTATGCCTACAGAAGTAGGACATGTGAAGAAAGAAGAAAACGCACAGAAAGAAGCAAAATAAATGTCGAAAAGAAACAGAAGTGCACAAAGACAAAGAAAAATCCAGGAAGAAGCAAGACATGTGCAGAAAGAACCAACAGAGGAGCAGAAAGAGGCCTTGTTGCAAAATAATCCTGTGCCCACACCTTTTCCAGACGTGTACTGGTGGTAACTGACTCTGACTAACCATAGCAAACAGCAATGTCCCGGGGGTGAGCACCCTGGGACATTGCAGGACCCGGCCCTGGGGGGTGGTGGTCCCCAGGGCCATCAAGGGCTCCTAGAGGGGGCCGCGCGGCCCCCTCCCTCAATTTACATAGCCCCGGGGAGGCGGTGGTCCCCGGGGCCTGGGGGTCCGCTACGGACTCTCGCATTGAACTAAGTCTGTGCCCCGGGGAGGTGGTGGTCCCCGGGGCATGTGGGGGGGCTCTTGCCCCCCACCCATCTTTAAATAAAAAAAAACCAAGAAATAGAGCCCCGGGGAGGTGGCGGTCCCCAGGGCTGCGGGGAGGCCGCGTGCCCCCCGCATCCAATAAAAAAAAGCCCCGGGGAGGTGGTGGTCCCCGGGGCAGCGTGGGGGGGTGGGACCCCCATGCATTCATTATTTAAGAAGCCCCGGGGAGGTGGCGGTACCCGGGGCTGCGGGGGGCCGCATGCCCCCACACATAATTAGCACAGCCCCGGGGAGGTGGCGGTCCCGGGGATGCGGAGGCCCCGCGGGCCCCGCTATTCTCATTTAGCATTGCCCCCGGGACCTGGCCCACCCGGGGCCTCATTCATAAATGAGCGCAGGAGTCCGCGCTTCATTTTTAAAATGTCGGCAGGATTCGCGACCCCAACGCGAATTCTGCCATTTAAAAAAAAAATGCTTTTGCCTGGGGGTCCTTGCAGGACCCCTTGAGCAGACCTAGGGGTCAGGGTGTTTCTACCCTGCCCCTTTTCTTCTTTTTTTAACCTCTTTCTCACTGTTTTCTTGTGACTCGGTTCTACCGAGTCACAAGATGGCTGCCAACACTTTCTGGTTTGGAGTGATGGCAGCCAATTGGAGTGAAGCTTGTGCCCGGGAGGGTTCACGAACCCTCCTTGGTGCTCAGATATCGATATTTTTCTTTTTCTAATTTCTCTGAAACTACTGAACGGATTTACGCCATTTAACAAAAAGTTCTCTTTCTGAACCAATACCTACCTTTTTGCCAAATTTGGTGTAATTCCGTTCAGCAGTTCGGGCTGTAGCCTGTTCCAATGTTTCCTATGGAAATTAACATGAAGAAAATGTGTTTTGGGACCCCCCATTTTCTCGGCCCCCGCTTGACGAATCACCCCGAAACTTTCAAGACAGGAGCTGACCGGAGCGCCCCATTAGTTTTGAAAAATTCACGAAGATTCGTCAAACGGCGCCAAAGATATTGGCAAATCAAAAAACACTTTTCCTATGGAAACTAGGTTCTAACTATAACTACCCACTGGCGACCGCCAGTAGGATATATATATATATATATATTCACTGAAAAAACCATAGGTTTCAGGCACGTTATAGTTAGAAATTAGCATTTAAAAACCTTACAACTCTCACTGAAAAAACCATAGGTTTTAGGGAAAGTTATAGTTAGTTGGACATTGCACTCGTACAAAACCCGTGAAATTCCACCGTTATAGTTAGTTCAGCTAACTATAACTCTGCGCTCCCGCAATGCACTGCTGATGACGTCCACATATTACATCACTCATGACATGGTCAGTGACATCACTGATGACATCACTGATGACATCATCCAGTGACTGTGTGTTTCTGTAAAGTTTAAATATGTTTTATATATATAGCCAAAGGTGTATTGCAGAATGAGTGGGTGTATAAGTGTCTGGATGGATGATTTAGTAGGTGCGTGACTGACTGTATAAGTGAGTGATTAAATGTGTCTTACTGAATGCATGGGTTGGTGAGTAGCTACATGAGTGTCTATATCGGTTATTCATTGGTTGCTTGAGAATTTGTATGGGAGACTGAGTGTGTGTTGGTGGGTGTGAGGTGTGTGACTCTGTGCATAGATGTGTGAGTGGTTGATTCACTGGGTGCATGGGTTCAAGAGTGCATGTGAAAACAGCTGTATGGGCGGGTGAGTGTGTGTATGGGTGTGTTGGTGAGTGAATGGATGTCTCAGAGGTACATGTCCAAGTAACTACATAGGGAAAAGGCAGTGTATGTGAGAGTTGGAGTATAAATGACTATACGTGAGAGTCAGTGATTGTGAGAGTGGCTGTATGGATGAGTGTGTACTTGTATCAGTGATTATATAAGAGAGTAAGTATGCGTTAGTATCTGTATAGGTGAGTAAATGGGAGTGTGATTGATTATTTGCATGACTGACTAGGTGTGTGAGTAACTCCATGGATGAGTGGCGGTGTGTGAGTGTCTGTATAGGTATATGAGTGCATATGATAGTGTTGTATTGATGAGTGACTGCATGTATGAGTGATTGTATGGGTGGAATGAGTGGATGTGTGTGTAGACCTAGGAATCAGTGAGTGCGCATGTAGTAACTGGTATTGGTGGTGTCGATGGTTTCGAAAATGGTAGTCTGTATTTTACAGTGGGTGTATCAAAAGTTATAATAGAGTGTGAGGAGGTGCATCAGATTTTCACGTGGATGATGTCATCAGTGATGTGATCAGTGATGTCATTTGGAGATGTCATCAGTGATGTCATCAGTGATGTCACTGACCATGTCATGAGTGATGTAATATGTGACGCCATCAGCAGTGCATTGTGGGGCGCGAAGTTATAGTTAGCTGAACTAACTATAACAGTGGAATTTCACTGGTTTTGTACGAGTGCAATGTCCAACTAACTATAACTTTCCCTAAAACCTATGGTTTTTCAGTGAATTTCTAAGGTTTTTTAAATGCTAATTTCTAACTATAACGTGCCTGAAACCTATGGTTTTTTCAGTGAATTTCAAAGGTTTTTAAATGCTAATTTCTAACTATAACGTGCCTGAAACCTATGGTTTTTTCAGTGAATTTCAAAGGTTTTTCAAATGCTAGTTTGTAACTATGCCTACAGAAGTCGGACATGTGAAGAAAGAAGAAAAAACGCACAGAAAGAAGCAAAAGAAATGTCGAAAGAAACAGAAGTGCACAAAGACAAAGAAAAATCCAGGAAGAAGCAAGACATGTGCAGAAAGAACCAACAGAGGAGCAGAAAGAGGCCTTGTTGCAAAATAATCCTGTGCCCACACCTTTTCCAGACGTGTACTGGTGGTAACTGACTCTGACTAACCAGGCCTAGAGCCAGTGCTATGGTAAAAGACACTTAGAATACAGTTAAAACACCTACATACACTAGGGAACACTATGCGTTGAGGTACCCCTGTGATTAGCATGACCTCCTCTGTAACGTCCCTAGTACATAATAGGGCAGGGGATTAAAACTACCTCTTAAAATGCGCCATGGGGCACGTTTGCACAGTGGTGTAGGGAGGGGGCCTGAGGTTACATGTGTGCAAATACGCCCTCTGGCCGTTTTAAGTTGGGGGATAAAGTCCCCTTGAATCCTAAGGGTCCCTGGGGTCCAACTAGCCCACCAGGTACCTCCAGTAAGCGCCACAGAGCTGCGTTGCACAGAGGTGTAAAAGGGCGTGGCCTGGACCACCTCTCTGCAACGCAACCCTGTGGCGCGCACTGGAGGTACCTGGTGGGCTAGTTGGCCCCAGGGTCCCTCAGGATTCAAGGGAATTAATTCCCCAACTTAAAACGCGCCACAGGGTGTGTTTGCACACATGTCACCTGGAGGCCCCGCCCTCCCTTCACCACTGTGCAAACGCGCTCTGTGGTGCGATTTAAGTTGGGGTATTAGGTCACCTTGAATCCTGAGGTTCCCTGGGGCCCAACTAGCCCACCAGGTACTTCCAGTAAGCTACCTCCATTAAGCGCCACAGTGCTGCGTTGCAGAGAGGTGTAAAAAGGGGCGTGGCCTCAGAACACCTCTCTGCAACGCAGCCCCCTGGCGCATACTGGAGGTTCCTGGTGGGCTAGTTGGCCCCCAGGGACCCCCAGTATTCAAGGGGAATTCATTCCCCATCTGCAAACGCGCCAGGGGGCGCGTTTGCAGAGTGCTGCCAAGGAGGGGGCATGGCCTCCGGCGCGATGCCGGTGTTTTCTTTTTTTTTTTATACGAAGTGGGGCTGTGTGGCCCCCCTTCTTTTTCTAATTTATTGGCCCTGGGGAACCCATCCCCCAGGGCCTGCCCCCTAATATATATATATTTTTTAAAACATTTTGTAGGGGGCCGCGTGGCCCCCCTCCCGAGGCCTTAATCGGCCCCGGGGACCCCATCCCCCGGGGCATGGCCTTCTTTTTAAAAAAAAAATGTTTTCGAGGGGGGCTGCGTTGCCCCCCTCCTCAGGCCACTTATGGCCCCGGGGACCCCATCCCCCGGGGCCGGCCTTTTTTGGGTCCGTTGGGGACCGTGGGGGGTCCCCAATCCCCCACGGTCCCGCTCGCTCCGCGCCCTAAGGGAGCCGGGCATTGCTTTCCACATGGGGAGCTGCTGACATGCAGCTCCCCGTGTGGAAAGCAATGTCTTTGTTTTGGAAGAGAGAGCAGGTTTCCTGCTCTCTCTTCCAAAACCAAAGCAGTTTGCAATGACAGGGCGGGAGCCGCGAGGCTCCCGCCTCCTGCCATTGCAAACTAGCAGTGTCCCGGGGTGGGCACCCCGGGACACTGCAGGAGCCGGCCCTGGGGGTGGCGGTCCCCAGGGCCTTCACTGGCTCCAGGATGGGGGCCGCGGCCCCCTCCCAACACGTGCACAGCCCCGGGAGGTGGTGGTCCCGGGCTCGGGGTCCGAAACGGACTCCCACATTCCAATTCTTAGTGCCCCGGGAGGTGGCGGTCTCGGGGCGTGTGGGGGCCTCGAGCCCCCCACACAGGTAATTTAATTTTTTTAAAGAAGCCCCGGGGGTGGCGGTCCCGGGGCTGCGGGAGGGCCGAGTGCCCTCCCGCACCATTTTTATTTCAAAGCCCCAGGGGTGGTGGTCCCCGGGCTTGAGGGGACCTTAGAGGCCCCCCACATTTTTATTAACCCCCGCACGCCCCCGGGACTTGGCCCATCCGGGGGCCAAATAACAACGAAGCGCGGGAGCCCGCGCTTCGTTTTTTTTTACGGCGGGATCCGCGCACCCTGCACGCATCTCGCCGATTTAAAAAAATATATATATTTTTTTTGGGCCCTGGGGTTCCTTGTGGGACCCCTAAGCAGGCCTAGGGGTCAGGGTGTTTCTACCCTGCCCCCTTTGCGTTTGCGCACTTGTTTCTTGTGCCTTGGTTCTACCGAGGAACAAGATGGCTGCCAACACTTCCTGGTTTGGAGTGTTTACAGCCAATTAGCATACAGCTCGTGGATCGGGAGGGTGCGCTCAGGGTGCGCGGACCCTCCGCGGCCATAGATATATATGTGATTTTACTTTTGATTTTCTCAGGAACTACTGAACAGATTTACACCATTTAACCAAAAGGCACGACTCTGAACCAAGGGCTACCTTTTGCCAAATTTGGTGTAATTCCGCTCAGCAGTTCGGGCTGTAGCTGCGACTAAAGGTTCCTATGGAAAATTGCATGGGGAAAACACGTTTTGGGACCCCCTTTTTCTCGGCCCCCGCTTGGCGAATCACCCGAGACTTTCAGGATAGGAGCTGACCGGAGCGCCCCACGAGTTTCGAAACTTTCGCAAAGATTCGTCAACCGGCGCCAAAGTTATTTCGAATAGAATGTTGTGAATTTCCCTATGGAAAATAGGTCCTAACTATAACTATCTACTGGCGACCGATTTGATTTTAACAGTTTTTTACACTCATTGTTGGACACATCATTGGTTTTATTCATTGCACATTTGCACATTTTTAATTAATTGGACATAGACAAGAGGAAGACAAGACACAGGTGAAATTTAATGAGGATATATCCATCAATATATGTACATTTAGAATGCCAGTACAATATAGTTGCATCATTTAGGTTTTACAACAAGGACTATGTATTTTGAATGCAATTTTGATCATGGCAATAATTGGCAGTTACCCAGGCAACTATGAGGTAATATCAGGTATTATACCAGAAATGTAACCTGTATTATTTTACTGAAAATGAATTTAGTCCAGTGCATAATATGGATAAAGTCTCAAGGAGAAAATATTTCTAACATTACATCTATTTTTCCACGAAGTTTTCTATGTCTATGCAAGCACTGCACACGTGGTTTTTTTAAATGAGCACTGTCACTTTAAATAGCTGAGCACAACTGATGCAAGATGTCATGTGAACAAGGCTCGGATGAGCCGAAACGTTATGGCGCAACTGCAAGCAAAATAAACTAAAATACTGAGCACGAAGAAATTGGTCCGTGTCCGTGGTGTGAGCTGAGTTCCTGGGTGCAGGGAACACGGAGTTTGGAGATATATATTATCTACTGGCGGTCGCCAGTAGATAGTTATAGTTAGGACCTATTTTCCATAGGAAATCCGCAACATTCTATTTGAAATAACTCTTGGCGCCGGTTGACGAATCTTCGTGAAAGTTTCCAAACTTGTATGGCCCGCTCCGGTCCGCTCCTATCCTGAAAGTCTCGGGGTGATTCGTCAAGCGGGGCCGAAAAAAGGGGGTCCCAAAACGTGTTTTCCCCATTCATTTTTCCATTCGAACCTTTAGTCGCAGCTACAGCCCGAACTGCTGAACGGAATTACACCAAATTTGGCAAAGAGGTAGCCCTTGGTTCAGTGTCGTGCCTTTTTCTTAAATGGTGTAAATCCGTTCAGTAGTTCCTGAGAAAATCAAAAGTAAAATCACATATATATCTGGGCGGAGCCTAACCACACATGTCATCGTGAGATCTGATTGGCTGTCAGCACTTCATCCTGGAATTGCTGGCAGCCATCTTGGGACCAATATAAATGATAGTACCCCATTGAAATGCATTGTAGTGAATCGAAGATTTTGAGGGTTACCAAAAGGAGAACTATAAAGGGTGATAACAGACTTTAGTTACATTAGAATTCATTTGTTGATGGTACCATACTAATTTCAGGAATTGTGGTGTGTTCTAAGGTGATTTTACCCTGTGAAAAACCTTCTGCTGGGATATCATGAATCATGTTTGAGAGAAAACTATTTTCACATGCTTGTCCCATACAGTTTTGGAAGGTGCTCCAGAAGCTAAAATGAGAGCATATTTTCTGTAAATTCACATTATCTTTCTCAGTCATGTGAGAATGAAGTCTGACATTCTCAGTAAAACATGTACATCCAACAATGGCAGAGACTGTCAGTTGATTCCTTTGTGTTCTACTGCAGCTTCCCAGAGTGTTCTAAAGAACAACTAGAGTGCTAACAGCCTTACTTATGACAAAAGTATGGCACACCTGAAGCCATCTTGATTGGAATAAACTGGTAACACTTAAAACATTTAATTTAAAAAGGAACAAAATGATGGGGTTCATTTTGTCATAGAAATTATGGTTAGTGCTGTAGAAAGAAAAATTAGGACATGTTTCAAGTGTGATCTCAAATATCTTCCTGTTATATTTCAACAGGAGCAGCCTGTCAGTTGATGCCTTTGTGTTCTACTGCAGCTTCCCAGAGTGTTCTAAAGAACAACTAGAGCGCTAACAGCCTTACTTATGACAAAAGTATGGCACACCTGAAGCCATCTTGATTGGAATAAACTGGTAACACTTAAAACATTTAATTTAAAAAGGAACAAAATGAGGGGGTTCATTTTGCCATAGAAATTATGGTTAGTGCTGCAAAAGAAAATTTAGGGCATGTTTTAAGTGAGATCTCAAATCCTCTTCTATTTCATTAGAAAATTCTGACATGCAGACTGAAACAATCACTTTCAATATCAGCAGTAGACTTCCAGTTAACTCCTTGGTGAGCAGTAGCTTTACTACAGTGATCTAATGAACAACTAGAGTGCTAACATTCTGAATTTATGGCAAATGTGTGACACATCTGAATGCCTTCTTGATGGAATCAAAGTCAAAAACTGAAAGCATTTCCTACAGAGGAGACTGTAGTAAATGAGGAAATTAGGAAACTTCATAACAAATAAGTCTCCCAAGATGGCCACCAGAGGAAAAAAGAGCCCAAATGTAGCACAAATATCACACAGAGGTAGCCCACGTATAGCCCAATGACAGAAGTGTGCAAAACACTTTTTATTTTTAGTTTTTTTGCAGTTTTATATAGTGCAGGCTGGTCAGGTATTGGAGTGCTTTACATGAGCATTGGTTACATCACACAAGGACAAATTCATGTTGGTTGACCCCTACACTACCCAAACACCACTGCACTACCCTAAACCCTAAAACACTACCCCCAGCCTGTCCCCCTTCACTACCCAAACACAACTGCACTACCCTAAACTCAAAAACACTACCCCCAGCACGACCCCCTACACTACCCAAACACCACTGCACTACCCTAAACCCTAAATCTACCCACTACACTACACAAATACCACTGCACTACCCTAAACCCTAAAACACTAGAACCCAGCACGACCTCTACAGTACACAAACACCACTGCACTACCCTAAACCCTAAAACACTACCCCAGCACGACCCCCTACACTACCCAAACACCACTGCACTACCCTAAACCCTAAAACACTACCCCCAGCATGACTCCCTACACTACACAAACACCACTGGACTACCCTAATTCCTAAAACACTACCCCCAGCACGACTCCCTACACTACCTAAACACCACTGCACTACACTAAACCCTAAATCTACCCCCAGCATGACCTCCCACACTACACAAACACCACTGCACTACCCTAAACCCTAAAACACTACCCCCAGCACGACCCCTACACTACCCAAACACCACTGCACTACCCTAAACCCTAAAACACTAACCCCAGCATGACCCCCTACACTACCCAAACACCACTGCACTACCCTATACCCTAAAACACGACCCCGTACACTACACAAACACAACTGCACTACCCTAAACCCTAAAACACTACCCACAGCATGACCCCCTACACTACACAAACACCACTGCACTACCCTAAACCCTAAAACACTACCCCCTACACTACACAAACACCACTGCCCTACCCTAAACCCTAAAACACAACCCCCAGCATGACCCCCTACACTACACAAACACCACTGCACTACCCTAAACCCCCTACACTATACAAACACCACTGCATTACTCTAAACCCTAAAACACTACCCCCAGCACGACCCCCTCACAACACAAACACCACTGCACTACCCTAAACCCTAAATCGACCCCCAGCACGACCCCTACACTACCCAAACACCACTGCCATACCCTAAACCCTAAAACACTACCCCCAGCATGAACCCCTACACTACCCAAACACCACTGCACTACCCTAAACCTTAAAACACTACCCCCAGCACTACCCCCTACACTACACAAACACCACTGCACTACCCTAAACCCTAAAACACTACCCCAGCACTACCCCCTACACTACCCAAACACCACTGCACTAACATAAACCCTAAAACACTACCCCCAGCACAACCCCCTACACTACACAAACACCACTGCACTACCCTAAACCCTAAAACACTACCCCCAGCACGACTCCCTACACTACCCAAACACCACTGCACTACCCTACACCATAAAACACTACCCCCAGCATGACCCCCTACACTACACAAACACCACTGCACTACCCTAAACCCTAAAACACTACCACCAGCATGACCCCCTACACTACTCAAACACCACTGCACTACCATAAACCCTAAAACACTAACCCAGCACGACCCCCTACACTACCCATACACCACTGCACTACCCTAAAGCCTAAAACACTACCCCCAGCACAACCCCCTACACTACTGCACTACCCTAAACCCTAAAACACTACCCCCAGCACGACCCCCTACACTACCCAAACACCACTGCACTACCCTAAACCCTAAAACACTACCCCCAGCACGACCCCTACACCACCCAAACACCACTGCACTACCCTAAACCCTAGAAAAGAAACCCCCACCCCATGCCCAATCCCCCTTACCTCTCACTCCTCGTGGTTCCTCTCTCCTCGTGGTTCCTGCTTCACGTTGTCTCTGAGGGGCGGTGCACGTCGTTGTGAGGAAACGGAACAGCCTCTGTTTCCTTACAACAACATGGATCGTCTACATGTTTTTAGAACGCATGGTCATTTACCATACATACCTTTACAACAAAATTCGTTGTAAAGGCATGCGTGGTAAATGACCATGCATTCTAAAAAAATGCGTAGTAATGACTTTGTGATGTACAACGCATGCGTGATAATGCATGCGTTGTAATGGTATCGCAAAGTAAAAAGTCGTTGTAACGGCTGTTTACCGATCGAAGCTGGCCCCTGTTCTTCAGTGAGACGTTTATTTGATTAATTAGGAGGAAGGAATGTGTTTTTTTACCGAAAAGTGCATTCCCGGCTGTTGTATTGTGAAAGTGTCCGCATGGCCTGGTTTCACTTCCGGTGAGAGAGTGGAAGAGTCTGTTTGGATCTAAAGGAGTTCTGTTGTTGGACGGGGCTGGCGCGACATGTCATCAGAAAACATAGCTAATGGAAAGCGTCCTCCCTGAAGTGTGGAGCAGTGCCATGAGAGGTCAACGAGTGTGCGTCCCACCGCAGTATGACCGTACCGCGTGACCCATGTGCCACCTCGAGGGTACGGGAGGCAGAAGCGGCATCGCAGGTCCTCTTGAAGACCGTTGTAGCACTAATTCTACATTTTGGTACTAGGGCATTTTAACTTTGTTGTTCCTGCCAGATACAAAGAGAAGATCCTGTGTTATTCAGTGCCCTCGTTACCTTTTTGTGGGTTGTGGTGCTTGTCACTTCACTGCCCCGCCGGTGCACACGACTGGGCACCCCACCTCGTGTGCCATCTGCAGGGCCTCTGCCTTCGGATCACTGGTTTCGGTTTCTGGAGTGGCAACATAAACAGTTGCTCCCAAAGGACTAGCCTGAACACTTAGGTGAATATCCCCTGCACCAGCATTCCACGGAAATTCTTTCCTAGCTCTCCCACGTCAACGAGGACGTCATAATAGCACGGCTCCGCTCGCGACACCGTATGACGTCATCGGAGCCATAAGAGAACCTCGTCGGCGTGCTGACGTCAGTTCCACCCATTTTTTCTGTGCCACCGAGGCAAACAGGGGACCGAGACATTTTCACATGTATACATAGTATAATAAATATATATATATTCACTGAAAAAACCATAGGTTTCAGGCACGTTATAGTTAGAAATTAGCATTTAAAAAACCTTAGAAATTCACTGAAAAAACCATAGGTTTCAGGCACGTTATAGTTAGAAATTAGCATTTAAAAAACCTTAGAAATTCACTGAAAAAACCATAGGTTTCAGGGGCGTTATAGTTAGTTGGACATTTCACTCGTACAAAACCATAGAAATTCCCCCGTTATAGTTAGTTCAGCTAACTATAACTCGCACTCCCGCAATGCACTGCTGATGACGTCACATATTACATCACTCATGACATGGTCAGTGACATCACTCATGACATCACTGATGACATCTCAAATGACATCACTCATGACATCACTGATGACATCATCCAGTGAATGTGTGTTTTTCTGAAAATTAAATATGTTTTATATATGTATATCTCAAGGTCGATGGAAGAATAAATGGGTATATAAGTGTCTAAATGGATGATTTTGTTTTGTAAAATTGATTGTATAACTGACTAAGTGTATCTTAGTGAATACATGGGTTAGTGAGTAATGTTTAAATATGAAAATATCTGTATCAGTCTCTCACTTTGTGTATAAGTGGCTGCATGGGTTGGTGAGTAGCTACATGAGTGTCTATATGGGTTATTAGTTGGTTTTTTGAGTATCAGTATGAGTGTCTGAGTGTCTGTATGGTTCGGTGGGGGTATTACTTAGTGCATAGATGCATGAATGAGTGACTCACTGTTTGTATGTGTTGAAGACAGCATGTGTGCAGGACTGTATAGGTGGATGAGTATGTGTATGGGTGTGTTAGTGAGTGAATGACTGTCTCAATAGTGTCTTTATGAGTAACTACATATGTTTTAAACTAGTATATGTGAGTATTGGTGTATATAAGTGAGTATATGTGAGAGTGAGAGATTGGAAGAGTTCCTGTACAAATAAGTAGGTGTTTCTATAAGTGATTGTTTAAGAGAGTAAGTATGTGTACGTTTCTGTAGAAGTAAGTGTGGTAGTGTGTGTATAACTGTATATGCAAGTAAATGGATGTTTGATACTTTGTTTGCATGTGTGACTATGTGTGTGAGTAACTCTATGGATGAGTGGCGGTGTGTAACAGGATGTATAGGTGTATGAGTACATATGATGAGTGAGTACATGTATGAGTGACTGTATAGGGATTGTTGGTGAATGAGTGGATGTGTGTGTAGATCTTGGAATTACTGAATAGGTGTGTTGTAACTGGTATTGGTATGTCCATTGTTTTGAAAATGTTGGTTTGTATTTTTGAGTGTGTGTATCAAAGGTTATATTAGGGTGAGAGGAGGTCTGCCACTCTATCACAAGGATGATGTCATCAGTGATGTCATCAGTGATGTCATTTGAGATGTCATCAGTGATGTCATGAGTGATGTCACTGACCATGTCATGAGTGATGTAATATGTGACGTCATCAGCAGTGCATTGCGGATGCTGCGAGTTATAGTTAGCTGAACTAACTATAACGGGGAATTTCTATGGTTTTGTACGAGTGAAATGTCCAACTAACTATAACGTCCCTGAAACCTATGGTTTTTTCAGTGAATATTATCTACTGGCGGTCGCCAGTAGATAGTTATAGTTAGGACCTATTTTCCATAGGAAATCCGCAACATTCTATTTGAAATAACGTTGGCGCCGGTTGACGAATCTTCGTGAAAGTTTCCAACTTGTTGGGGCGCTCCGGTCCGCTCCTATCCTGAAAGTCTCGGGGTGATTCGTCAAGCGGGGGCCGAGAAAAAAGGGGGGTCCCAAAACGTGTTTTCCCCATTCATTTTTCCATTGGAACCTTTAGTCGCAGCTACAGCCCGAACTGCTGAACGGAATTACACCAAATTTGGCAAAGAGGTAGCCCTTGGTTCAGTGTCGTGCCTTTTTCTTAAATGGTGTAAATCCGTTCAGTAGTTCCTGAGAAAATCAAAAGTAAAATCACATATATATCTGGGCGGAGCCTAACCACACATGTCATCGTGAGATCTGATTGGCTGTCAGCACTTCATCCTGGAATTGCTGGCAGCCATCTTTGGACCAATATAAATGATAGTACCCCATTGAAATACATTGTAGTGAATCAAAGATTTTGAGGGTTACCAAAAGGAGAACTATAAAGGGTGATAACAGACTTTAGTTACATTAGAATTCATTTGTTGATGGTACCATACTAATTTCAGGAATTGTGGTGTGTTCTAAGGTGATTTTACCCTGTGAAAAACCTTCTGCTGGGATATCATGAATCATGTTTGAGAGAAAACTATTTTCACATGCTTGTCCCATAGAGTTTTGGAAGGTGCTCCAGAAGCTAAAATGAGAGCATATTTTCTGTAAATTCACATTATCTTTCTCAGTCATGTGAGAATGAAGTTTGACATTCTCAGTAAAACATGTACATCCAACAAGGGCAGAGACTGTCAGTTGATTCCTTTGTGTTCTACTGCAGCTTCCCAGAGTGTTCTAAAGAACAACTAGAGTGCTAACAGCCTTACTTATGACAAAAGTATGGCACACCTGAAGCCATCTTGATTGGAATAAACTGGTAACACTTAAAACATTTAATTTAAAAAGGAACAAAATGATGGGGTTCATTTTGTCATAGAAATGATGGTTAGTGCTGTAGAAAGAAAAATTAGGACGTTTCAAGTGTGATCTCAAATATCATCCTGTTATATTTCAACAGGAGCAGCCTGCCAGTTGATGCCTTTGTGTTCTACTGCAGCTTCCCAGAGTGTTCTAAAGAACAACTAGAGCGCTAACAGCCTTACTTATGACAAAAGTATGGCACACCTGAAGCCATCTTGATTGGAATAAACCGGTAACACTTAAAACATTTAATTTAAAAAGGAACAAAATGAGGGGGTTCTTTTTGAAATAGAAATTATGGTTAGTGCTGCAGAAAGAAAAATTAGGGCATGTTTTAAGTGAGATCTCAAATCCTCTTCTATTTCATTAGAAAATTCTGACATGCAGACTGAAACAATCACTTTCAATACCAGCAGCAGACTTCCAGTTAACTCCCTGGTGAGCAGTAGCTTTACTACAGTGATCTAATGAGCAACTAGAGTGCTAACATTCTGAATTTATGGCAAATGTGAGACACATCTGAATGCCTTCTTGATGGAATCAAAGTCAAAAACTGAAAGCATTTCCTACTGAGGAGACTGCAGTAAATGAGGAAATTAGGAAACTTCATAACAAAGAAGTCTTCCAAGATGGCCACCAGTGAAAAAAGAGCCCAAATGTAGCACAAATATTACCCAGATGTAGCCCACATATAGCCCAATGACAAAAGTGTGCAAAACACTTTTTATTTTTAGTTTTTTGTAGTTTTATGTAGTGCAGACTGGTCAGGTATTGGAGCGTTGCATCTTAAAACATGACCCCCTACACTACAAAAACACCACTGCACTAACCTAAACCCAAAAACACTACCCCGGCACGACCCCTATACTACACAAGCACCACTGCACTATCCTAAACCCTAAAACACTACCCCCAGCACGACCCCCTACACTACCCAAACACCACTGCACTACCCTAAAACATGACACCCACTACACTACACAAACACCACTGCACTACCCTAAACCCTAAAACACTACCCCCAGCACGACCCCTACACTACACAAGCACCACTGCACTACCCTAAACCCTAAAACACTAACCCCAGCACGACCCCCTACACTACACAAACACCACTGCACTACTCTAAACCCTAAAACACTACCCCCAGCACGACCCCCTACACTACCCAAACACCACTGCACTAACCTAAATCCTAAAACACTACCCACAGCATGACCCCCTACACTACCCAAACACCACTGCATTACCCTAAAACACAACCCCCTACACTACACAAACACCACTGCACTACCCTAAAACACTACCCCCAGCACGACCCCATACACTACACACACCACTGCACTACCCTAAACCCTAAAACACTACCCCCAGCACGATCCCCCTACACTGCCTGAACACCACTGCACTGCCCTAAACCCTGAAACACCAGCCCCTGCACGACCCCCTACACTGCCCGAACACCACTGCACTGCCCTAAACCCTGAAACACCACCCCTAGCACGACCCCCTACACTGCCCGAACACCACTGCACTGCCCTAAACCCTGAAACACCACCCCTTCACGACCCCCTACACTGCCCGAACACCACTGCACTGCCCTAAACCCTGAAACACCACCCCAGCACAACCCCTACACTGCCCGAACACCACTGCACTGCCCTAAACCCTGAAACACTACCCCCAGCAAGACCCCCTACACTGCCCGAACACCACTGCACTGCCCTAAACCCTGAAACATCACCCCCAGCAAGACCCCTACACTGCCCGAACACCACTGCCCTAAACCCTGAAACACCACCCCCAGCACGACCCCCTACACTGCCCGAACACCACTGCACTGCCCTAAACCCTGAAACACCACCCCCAGCACGACCCCCTACACTGCCCGAACACCACTGCACTGCCCTAAACCTTGAAACACCAGCCCCAGCACGACCCCCTACACTGCCCGAACACCACTGCACTACCCTAAACCCTGAAACACCACCCCCAGCACAACCCCTACACTGCCCGACCACCACTGCACTGCCCTAAACCCTGAAACACCAGCCCCAGCACGACCCCCTACACTGCCCGACCACCACTGCACTGCCCTAAACCCTGAAACACCATCCCCAGCACGACCGCCTACACTGCCCGAACACCACTGCACTGCCCTAAACCCTGAAACACCAGCCCCAGCACGACCCCCTACACTGCCCGAACACCACTGCACTGCCCTAAACCGTGAAACACCAGCCTCAGCACGACCCCTACACTGCCCGAACACCACTGCACTGCCCTAAACCCTGAAACACCACCCCCAGCATGACCCCCTACACTGCCCAAACACCACTGCACTGCCCTAAACCCTGAAACACCACCCCCAGCACGACCCCCTACACTGCCCGAACACCACTGCACTGCCCTAAACCCTGAAACACCACCCCCTGCACGACCCCTACACTGCCCGAACACTACTGCACTGCCCTAAACCCTGAAACACCATCCCCAGCACAACCCCCTACACTGCACGAACACCACTACACTGCCCTGAACCCTGAAACACTACCCCCAGCAAGACCCCCTACACTGCCCGAACACCACTGCACTGCCCTAAACTCTGAAACATCACCCCCAGCAAGCCCCCTACACTGCCCGAACACCACTGCCCTAAACCCTGAAACACCACCCCCAGCAAGACCCCCTACACTGCCTGAACACCACTGCACTGCCCTAAACCCTGAAACACCAGCCCCAGCACGACCCCCTACACTGCCCGAACACCACTGCACTGCCCTAAACCCTGAAACACCACCCCCTGCATGACCCCCTACACTGCCCGAACACCACTGCACTGCCCTAAACCCTGAAACACCACCCCCAGCACTACCCCTACACTGCGTGAACACCACTGCACTGCCCTAAACCCTGAAACACCACCCCCTGCACGACCCCCTACACTGCCCGAACACTACTGCACTTCCCTAAACCCTGAAACACCACCCCCAGCTCGACCCCCTATACTGCACGAACACCACTGCACTGCCCTAAACCCTGAAACACTACCCCCAGCAAGACCCCCTACACTGCCCGAACACCACTGCACTGCCCTTAACCCTGAAACATCACCCCCAGCAAGACCCCTACACTGCCCGAACACCACTGCCCTAAACCCTGAAACACCACCCCCTGCAAGACCCCCTACACTGCCCGAACACCACTGCACTGCCCTAAATCCTGAAACACCACCCCCAGCATGACCCCCTACACTGCCCGAACACCACTGCTCTGCCCAAAACCCTGAAACACCAACCCCAGCACGACCCCCTACACTGCCCGAACACCACTGCTCTGCCCTAAACCCTGAAACACCAGCCCGACCCCCTACACTGCCCGATGCCACTGCACTGCCCTAAACCCTGAAGCACCACTCCCAGCACGACCCCCTACACTGCCCGAACACCACTGCACTGCCCTAAACCCTGAAACACCAGCCCCAGCACAACCCCGTACACTGCCCGAACACCACTGCACTGCCCTAAACCCTGAAACACCAGCCCCAGCACGACCGCCTACACTGCCCGAAAACCACTGCACTGCCCTAAACCCTGAAACACCAGCCCCAGCACGACCACCTACACTGCCCAAACACCACTGCACTGCCCTAAACCCTCAAAAACCAGCCCCAGCACGACCCCCTACACTGCCCGAACACCACTGCACTGCCCTAAACCCTGAAACACCAGCCCCAGCAAGACCCCTATACTGCCCGAACACCACTGCACTGCCTTAAACCCTGAAACACCACCCCCAGCAAGACCCCCTACACTGCCCGAACACCACTGCACTAAACCCTGAAACACCACCCCCAGCAAGACCACCTACACTGGCCAAATACCACTGCACTGCCCTAAACCCTGAAACACCACCCCTGCACGACCCCTACACTGCCCGAACACCACTGCACTGCCCTAAACCCTGAAACACCACCCCTCAGCACGACACCCTACACTGCCCGAACACCACTGCACTGCCCTAAACCCTGAAACACCACCCCCAGCAGGACCCCCTACACTGCCCAAACACCACTGCACTGCCCTAAACCCTGAAACACCACCCCCTGCACGACCCCCTACACTGCCGGAACACCACTGCACTGCCCTGAAACACCACCCCCAGCACGACCCCCTACACTGCCCGAACACCACTGCACTAAACCCTGAAACACCACCCCCAGCAAGACCACCTACACTGGCCGAACACCACTGCACTGCCCTAAACCCTGAAACACCACCCCCTGCATGACCCACTACACTGCCCAAACACCACTGCACTGCCCTAAACCCTGAAACACCACCCCTCAGCATGACACCCTACACTGCCCAAACACCACTGCACTGCCCTAAACCCTGAAACACCATCCCCTGCACCACCCCCTACACTGCCCGAATACCACTGCACTGCCCTAAACCCTGAAACACCACCCCCAGCACGACCCCCTACACTGCCTGAACACCACTGCACTGCCCTAAACCCTGAAACATCACCCCCAGCAAGACCCCCTACACTGCCTGAACACCACTGCCCTAAACCCTGAAACACCACCCCCAGCAAGACCCCCTACACTGCCCGAACACCACTGCACTGCCCTAAACCCTGAAACACCACCCCCAGCACGACCCCCTACATTGCCCGAACACCACTGCACTGCCCTAAACCCTGAAACACCAGCCCCAGCAAGACGCCCTACACTGCCTGAACACCACTGCACTGCCCTAGACTCTGAAACACCAGCCCCAGCAAGACACCCTACACTGCCCGAACACCACTGCACTGCCCTAAACCCTGAAACACCAGCCCCAGCATGACCCCCTACACTGCCCGAACACCACTGCACTGCCCTAAACCCTGAAACACCAGCCCCAGCACCACCACCTACACTGCCCGAACACCACTGCACTGCCCTAAACCCTGAAACACCAGCCCCAGCACAACCCCCTACACTGCCCGAACACCACTGCACTGCCCTAAACCCTGAAACACCAGCCCCAGCAGGACCCCTACACTGCCCGAACACCACTGCACTGCCCTAAACCCTGAAACACCACCCCCTGCACGACCCCTACACTGCCCGAACACCACTGCACTGCCCTAAAACCTGTAACACCACCCCTGCACCACCCCCTACACTGCCCGAACACCACTGCACTGCCCTAAACCCTGAAAACCACCCCCTGCACCGCCCCCTACACTGTCCGAACACCACTGCACTGCCCTAAACCCTGAAACACCACCCCCAGCACGACCCCCTTTACTGCTCGAACACCACTGCACTGCCCCAAACCCTGAAACACCACCCCCAGCATGACCCCCTACACTGCCCGAACACCACTGCCCTAAACCCTGAAACACCACCCCCTGCATGACCCCCTACACTGCCCGAACACCACAGCACTGCCCTAAACCCTGAAACACCACCCCCTGCACGACCCCCTACACTGCCCAAACACCACTGCACTGCGCTAAACACTGAAACACCACCCCCAGCATGACCCCCTACACTGCCCGAACACCACTGCACTGCCCTAAACCCTAAAACACCACCCCCAGCACGACCCCCTACACTGCCCGAACACCACTGCACTGCCCTAAACCCTAGAACACTACCCCCAGCACGACCCCCTACACTACCCGAACACCACTGCACTACCCTAAACCCTAAAATACTCCCCCAGCACGACCCCTACACTACCCAAATACGACTGCACTGCCCTAAACCCTCAAACACTCCCCCAGCACGACCCCCTACACTACCCGAACACCACTGCACTGCCCTAAACCCTAAAACACTCCCCCAGCACGACCCCCTACACTACCCGAACACCACTGCACTGCCCTAAACCCTAAAATACTCCCCAGCACGACCCCCTACACTACCCAAACACCACTGCACTGCCCTAAACCTTAAAACACTACCCCCCGCATGACCCCCTACACTACCCAAATACCAATGCACTACCCTAATCCCTAAAACACTACCCCCGCACGACCCTCTACACTACCCAAAGACCACTGCACTACCCTAAACCCTAAAACACTACCCCCGCACGACTCCCTACACTACCCAAAGACCACTGCACTACCCTAAACCCTAAAACACGACCTCCTACACTACACAAACACCACTGCACTACCCTAAACCCTAAAACACTACCCCCTACACTACACAAACATCACTGCACTACCCTAAACCCTAAAACTACCCCCAGCACGAAACCCCTACACTACCCAAACACCACTGCACTACCCTAAACCCTAAAACACTACCCCCAGCAGTACCCCTACACTACCCAAACACCACTGCACTACCCTAAACCCTAAAACACTACCCCCAGAAGTACCCCCTACACTACCCAAACACCATTGCACTACCCTAAACCCTAAAACACTACCCCCAGCAGTACCCCTACACTACCCAAACACCACTGCACTACCCTAAATCACTACCCCCATCACGACCCCCTACACTACCCAAACACCACTGCACTAACCTAAACCCTAAAACACTACCCCCAGCACGACCCCTACACTACCCAAACACCACTGCACTACCCTAAACCCTAAAACACTCCCCCTAGCACGACTCCCTACACTACCCAAACACCACTGCACTACCCTAAACCCTAAATCTACCCCCAGCATGACCCCCTACACTACCCAAACACCACTGCACTGCCCTAAACCCTAAAACACTACCCCGCATGACCCCCTACACTACCCAAATACCAATGCACTACCCTAATCCCTAAAACACTACCCCCGCACGACCCCTACACTACCCAAAGACCACTGCACTACCCTAAACCCTAAAACACTACCCCCCGCACGACTCCCTACACTACCCAAAGACCACTGCACTACCCTAAACCCTAAAACACGACCTCCTACACTACACAAATACCACTGCACTACCCTAAACCCTAAAACACTACCCCCTACACTACACAAACATCACTGCACTACCCTAAACCCTAAAAAACTACCCCCAGCACGAACCCCTACACTACCCAAACACCACTGCACTACCCTAAACCCTAAAACACTACCCCCAGCAGTACCCCTACACTACCCAAACACCACTGCACTACCCTAAACCCTAAAACACTACCCCCAGCAGTACCCCTACACTACCCAAACACCACTGCACTACCCTAAACCCTAAAACACTACCCCCAGCAGTACCCCTACACTACCCAAACACCACTGCACTACCCTAAATCACTACCCCCATCACGACCCCTACACTACCCAAACACCACTGCACTACCCTAAACCCTAAATCTACCCCCAGCATGACCCCCTACACTACACAAACACCACTGCACTACCCTAAACCCTAAAACACTACCCCCAGCACGACCCTCTTCACTACCTAAACACAACTGCACAATTTGTTACAGGCGTTGCAACGCAGGCCTGTGGTGCTTACTGGAAGTACCTGGTGGGCTAGTTGGGCCCCAGGGCACCTCAGGATTCAAGGTGACCTAATCCCCCAACTTAAAACACTCCACGGGGTGCGTTTGCACAGTGGTGAAGGGAGGGGGCGGGGCCTCAGGTGACATGTGCGCAAACACGCCCTGTTGTGCGTTTTAAGTTGGGGAATTAATTCCCTTTGAATCCTGAGGGACCCTGGGGGCCAACTAGCCCACCAGGTACCTTCAGTAAGCACAACAGAGTTGCGTTGCAGAGAGGTGAAAAAGGTGCGTGGCCTCGGAATGCCTCTCTGCAACTCAGCTCTGTGGTCCTAACTGTAGGTACCTGGGGGCTAGTTTTGCCCCAGGGACCCTCAGGATTCAAGGGGACTTAATCCCGCAACCCAAAACGCGCCTACGGCGCGTTTCACACATGTCACCTCAGGCCCCCTCCCTTCACCACTGTGCAAACGCGCCCTGTAGCGCGTTTTAAGAGGTAGTTTTAATCCCCTGCCCTATTATGTACTAGGGACTTGCAGAGGAGGTCATGCTAATCACAGAGGTACCCCAACGCATAGTGTTCCCTAGTGTATGTAGGTGTTTTCACTGTATTCTAAGTGTCTTTTAGCATAGCACTGGCTCTGGTTAGTCAGAGTCAGTTACCACCAGTACCTGTCTGAAAAAGTTGTGGGCACAGGATGATTTTGCAACAAGACCTCTTTCTGCTCCTCTGTTGGTTCTTTCTGCACATCTTTTGCTTCTTTCTGTGCGTTTTTCTTCTTTCTTCACATGTCCTACCTCTGTAGGCATAGTTAGAAACTAGCATTTAAAAAACCTTTGAAATTCACTTAAAAAATCATAGGTTTCAGGCACGTTATAGTTAGAAATTAGCATTTAAAAAACCTTTGAAATTCACTGAAAAAACCATAGGTTTTAGGGACAGTTATAGTCAGTTGGACATTTCACTCATACAAAACCATAGAAATTCCCCCGTTATAGTTAGTTCAGATAACTATAACTCGCGCCTAACAATGCACTGCTGATGACGTCACATATTATATCACTCATGACATGGTCAGTGACATCACTGATGACATCACTGATGACATCTCAAATGACATCACTGATGACATCACTGATGACATCATCCAGTGACTGTGTGTTTCTGTAAAGTTTAAATATGTTTAATATATATAGGGAAAGGTGTATTGAAGAATGAGTGGGTGTATAAGTGTCTGAATGGATGATTTAGTAGGTGCGTGACTGACTCTATAAGTGAGTGATTAAACGTATCTTACTGAATGCATGGGTTAGTGACTAAACTGTGTGAATGTCTGTATCCGTCTGTCTGTTGGTGTGTAAGCGGCTGCATGGGTTTGTGAATAGCTACATGAGTGCCTACATGGGTTATTGATTGGTTGTCTGGAGTATCTGTATGGGTGCCTGAGTGTTTGTGTGGGTGGGGTGTGTGCGACTCTGTGCATAGATGTGTGAGTGGGTTATGTCATCAGTGATGTCATTTGAGATGTCATCAGTGATGTCACTGACTATGTCATGAGTGATGTAATATGTGACGTCATCAGAAGTGCATTGCGGGGGCGCGAGTTATAGTTACCTGAACTAACTATAACGGGGGAATTTCACGGGTTTTGTACGAGTGCAATGTCCAACTAACTATAACTGTCCCTAAAACCTATGGTTTTTCAGTGAATTTGTAAGGTTTTTTAAATGCTAATTTCTAACTATAACGTGCCTGAAACCTATGGTTTTTCAGTGAATTTCAAAGGTTTTTTAAATGCTAATTCCTAACTATAACATGTCTGAAACCTATGGTTTTTCAGTGAATTTCAAAGGTTTTGTAAATGACAATTTTTAAATGTATTAATTGTTATATTTATTTTTTTGATACTGATTTACTACATTTTTTTAACTATTTATTTTTAAATATTTTATTTTTTAAATTACATTGTAATTACATTACAAATTACATTACAAAATATACTTTCTCAGAATGAATTACTTTAGTTTAAATACTTTGCAAATAGGCAATAGACTTTTAAGTACAGTAGTTACAGTTGTTGCAATGGGCAACACAATTTCAAACACAATGCAACATTGAGCTCAATGTGAATTTCTAGTTAAATGCAATTAGTTACTTTATGGATTACTTTTCTAACCACAGGACTGGATCCTAGATTCAGTCCTGGGACATCTCCTGTAAACAGTTGAGTAAAAGCGTTTTGGTTACAGTAGTGATTTTTAAGGAATATTATTGTATTTTAAAAGTTGACACTTAGAAACTTTTTCACATAGAATCACCAATGTTATCCTATGGGAGGAAATTCACTTAGCAGGTAAGTAGTGTTATCGTTACTTTTCTTACTCAGTGGTGGATCCTGGATCCAGCACTGGTGCATCTCCTGTAAACAGTTGAAAGAATGCGTTTAAGTCATACAGGCGATGTTTAAGGAATATTTGTAGTTTGTGAAAATCGACACTGAAACTTTTCTGCTGAAAACCAGACAATGGATTCCTATGGAAGGAAATACAAGTTACTGGTAAATACGGTTAGAATTACTTTTAAGGGTCAGTGCTGGGCTAAAAGATGCAGCACTGGGTTCTCTCCTAATAACAGGTGAGTAAATCGGAATTCGTAGTTCAGCTGATTTTAGAGGAAAATTATAAAGTTCCAAAACTCCACACTTAGAAGAATTTCCAAGTGAAACCAGTCAATGTTAGCCTATGGAAGGAAATTCAAGTTACTGGTAAGTACGGTTAAAATTACTTTTCAGGATCAGTACTGGGCTCAAAGATGTAGCACTGAGGTCTCTCCTGATAACAGGTGAGTAAATCGGAATTCGTAGTTCTGCTTATTTTAGAGGAATATTTGTATGTTTCAAAAATCGACACTTAGAAACTTTTTCAGCAAAAAGCAGGCAATGATATCCTATGGAAGGAAATTCAATTTACTGGTAAGTACGGTTAGAATTACTTTTCAAGGTCAGTGCTGGGCTAAAGATGCAGCACTGGGTTCTCTCCTGATAACAGGTGAGTAAATCGGAATTCAGTAGTTCGGCTGATTTTAGAGGAATATTATAATGTTCCAAAACTCCACACTTAGAAGAATTTTCAAGTGAAACCAGTCAATGTTAGCCTATGGAAGGAAATTCAAATTACTGGTAAGTACGGTTAAAATTACTTTTCAGGATCAGTACTGGGCTCAAAGATGCAGCACTGAGGTCTCTCCTGATAACAGGTGAGTAAATCGGAATTCGTAGTTCGGCTGATTTTAGAGGAATATTTGCACAATGGTGAAGGAAGGGGGTGGGGCCTGAGGTGACATGTCTGCAAACATGCCCTGTGGCGCGTTTTAAGTTGGAGAATTAATTCCTCCTCAATCCCGAGGGTCCCTAGGGGCCAACTAGCCCACCAGGAACCTCCAGTATGCGCCAGGGGGCTGCATAGCAGAGAGGTGTACAGAGGCCACGCCCCTTTTTACAACACTCTGCAACGCAGCTCCGTGGCGCTTACTGGAGGTACCTGGTGGGCTAGTTGGCCCACAGGGACCCTCAGGATTGAAGAGGATTTAATTTCCCATCTTAAAACGCGCCACGGGGCCTGTTTGCACACATGTCACCTGAAGCCCCGCACCCTCCCTTCACCACTGTGCAAACGCGCCCCGTGGCGTGTTTTAAGTTGGGGGATTAAGTCCCCTTGAATCCTGAGGATCCCTGGAGTCCAACTAGCCCACCATGTACCTCCAAAAAGCGCCACAGAGCTGCGTTGCAGAGAGGTGTAAAAAGGGGCGTGGCCTCTGTACACCTCTCTGCAACGCAGCCCCTGGCGCATACTGGAGGTTCCTGGTGGGCTAGTTGGCCCTCAGGGACCCCCAGTATTCAAGGGGAATTCATTCCCCATCTGCAAACGCGCCAGGGGGCGCGTTTGCAGACTGCTGCAGAGAGGGGGCGGGGCCTCCGGCACGATTCCGGTCTTTTTTATTTATTTATTTTTTATTTTTTTTGTATGGGAGGGGGGGCTGCGTGGCCCCCCTTCCCTTGGCCACTTTTGGCCCCGGGGACCCCATTCCCCGGGACCTGATGATTTTCTTTCTTTTTAAACAAAACGGGAAGGGGGCCGTGTGGCCCCCATTCCCTGGGCCTCTATTGGCCCCGTGGACCCTATCCCCGGGGCATGCCCACTGTTTTTTTAATTTACATTTTTGGAGGGGGCTGCGTGGCCCCCTCCTCCAGGCCATTTAAGGCCCCGGGACCCCATCCCCGGGGCCGGCCTTAACGTTTTTTGTTTTTTTTTACATTTTCTTTATGGGGAGGGGGCTGCGTGGCCCCTCCCAGGCCACTAATGGCCCGGGGACCCCATCCCCCGGGGCCTGGCCTCTGGTTGGGGACTGTGAGGGTCCCCAATCCCCCACAGTCCCGCCGGCTCCCGCGTCCTACGGGAGCCGGCATTGCTTTTCCATAAGGAGCTGCTGACATGCAGCTCCCCTTATGGAAAAGCAATTCTGCTTTGCTTCATTGAAGCGAGGCAGGTTTCCCTGCTCTTAGCTTCAATGAAGCAAATCAAGATTGCAATGGCAGGACGGGAGCCGCGAGGCTCCCGTCCTGCTCATTACAAACAGCAGTGTCCCGGGGGTAGGCACCCTGGGACACTGCAGGAGCCGGCCCTGGGGGTGGTGGTCCCCAGGGCCACCACAGGCTCCAGGAGAGGCCGCGCGGCCCCCTCCCATGTCTTTAAAGCCCCGGGGAGGTGGTGGTCCCCGGGGCTCGGGAGTCCGAACGGACCCCCACATTTATTTTGTTAGTGCCCCGGGAGGTGGCGGTCCCGGGCGTGTGGGAGGCTTGAGCCCCCACACAGGTACTATTAATTTTTAAAAGAAGCCCCGGGAGTGGCGGTCCCGGGGCTGCAGGAGGAGCCGAGAGCCCTCCCGCACCATTTATTTTTAAAGCCCGGGGGTGGTGGTCCCGGGGCTTGGGAGACCTAGAGGCCCCCACATATTATAAATACCCCCCCGCATGCCCCCGGGACTTGGCCCACCCGAGGGCAGTGTCAATGAGCGCGGGAGACCGCGCTTCGTTGGGTTTTTTCGGCGGAATTCGCGCACCCTAAGCGCATCCCGCCGATTTTTTCTTAAAAAATGCTTTTTCTGCCCAGGGGGACCTTGTGGGACCCCTGAGCAGAACCTAGAGGGTCAGGGTGTTTCTACCCTGCCCCCTTTGTGCGTTTCTACGCACTTGTTTCTTTTTTTTTCTCGGCGGGATCCGCGCACCCTAAGCGCATCCCGCCCATTTAAAAAAAAAATGCTTTTTCTGCCCAGGGGTCCTTGTGGGACCCCTGAGCAGACCTAGGAGGTCAGGGTGTTTCTACCCTGCCCCTTTTGCGCTTTGCGCACTTGTTTCTGTCTCTCGGTTCTACCGAGGACAAAATGGCTGCCAACACTTCCTGATTTGGAGTGTTGACAGCCAATTAGCTTGCAGCTCGTGATCGGGAGGGTACGCGGACCCTACTCGGCCATAGATATATATGTGACTTTACTTTTGATTTTCTCAGGAACTACTGAACGGATTTACACCATTTAAGCAAAAGGCACGACACTGAACCAAGGGCTACCTCTTTGCCAAATTTGGTGCAATTGCGTTCAGCAGTTCGGGCTGTAGCTGCGACTAAATGTTCCTATGGAAAAATGAATGGGGAAAACGCGTTTTGGGACCCCCTTTTTTCTCGGCCCCCGCTTGACGTATCACCCCGAGACTTTCAGGATAGGAGCGGACCGGAGCGCCCCAACTAGTTGGAAGCTTTCGCGAAGATTCGTCAACCGGCGCCAACGTTATTTCAAATAGAATGTTGCAGATTTTCTATGGAAAATAGGTCCTAACTATAACTATCTACTGGCGACCGCCAGTAGATAATATATATATATATATATATATATATATATATATTCAAACGTAGATGATGCTGAAAACTGATGCCCATCCTCACGGGTCGGGGCTCGCTGGCGTAGAGTCACTGCTTGACATATTCCATATAAAAAAAACACACCGCAGCTTCTTCGGTGCAAAGACGAGCCCACCAAACCGGTCAATAACATCGTTTATTTGCAGGGATATGTGGCATAACGGGTTTTGCCCTTCCCTAGGTCTTAATCATATGCACAATGTCAAGCACTCAGGTGTTCGTCCTTTAAAGCTCTTCATGTATCAACACTGTAGGGAGACTTCCGCTCCATTGTCAATTAACCCTTTCTATGCTCATGACGAGCTCAGCTCGTCATGCTGCGCGGTGCTCGTGTGCGCATGACGAGCTGAGCTCGTCATGAACCCGCCCACTCAATGAAACGCCCCGCACAGGGCGAAAATCGGCCGAGCACACAAGGGGTTAAAGCAACCTCGTGATGGTTTTGAAGACTTATAAAAATTTTCCATAGTACTCCACATAGGTTTCCATTTCATATTAATCACAATTATTCGCATTTATGTTCGCTACTTTCCTTTATTGTATTCTATCAAGGTGCTGTTTTATGTACATCCATTACCACGGACCCCAAAGTCCACAATGCATTGCACCAGTGTTTTCAAAACCAATGGTGCTTCAGTCCTCAAAATGTATATTGTACTATTAAAGTCCGTTCCCTCAGTTCAATATTTGCACACAATGACCTCATGATGTCTCAAAGAATGCAATTTCATATCGGACTGAGACCTGTGTGCATCCAATGCAGTATGTAGAACGACAATTCTGTTCTTTGTGCTCATTAGGATTATTGCTTTACAAAGTTCTTAAGCATTTCCCTGCAAAGTAGGATGTTATTATTTATCTCGGTATGTGCATGGGATCTTTTGACCCCTGCAAACCCTGGCTGCCAAAACACCTCAAAGTCCAACAGTGACTGGACAGGCCTCCCGTTGATGCACAGTGGCACTTACTTCCAACAGTTAAACTTATCTTCATTTTGTTGCAGCCGGCGGGCATCCTTAAACATAATCCAAATTAAGTTGAGGCTGAAAACGGATGCCCACCCTTACGGGTCGGGGCTTGCTGGCATAGCGTCACCACTTTGCATATTCTATAAGAAAACACACCGCAGCTTCCACGGTGCAAAAACGAGCCCACCAAACCGGTCAATAAGAAATAACATCTTTTATTTGCAGGGATATGTGGCATAACGCTTTTCGACCTTCCCTAGGTCTTAATCATATGCACAATGTCAAGCACTCAGGTGTTCGTCCTTTAAAGCTCTCCATGTATCAACATTGTGGAGAGACTTCAATTCGATTGGCAATTAAACCGACCTTGTGATGGTTTTGAAGACCTTTAAAAGTTTGCAATAGTACTCCACATAGGTTTCCATTTCATATTGATCACAATTATTCTCATTTATGTTCGCTACTTTTCATTATTGTATTCCATCAAGGTGCTCTTTTATGTACCTCCATTACCACGGACTCCAATGTCCACAATATATTACTACTGATGATTGCCAGTAGGTAGTTATAGTTAGGACCTAAACTAAAAGGAGCACCCTCCAAGGGAGTCACAACACCCAACACAGTAGTGGATAATGGCTCACAAAACAAAATACGTTATATTATTCTTATAAGTTTAAATTCTTCATTCGTCAATATATTCCAAAGTCCCAAATTGTCCAAATTGCTCTTTCACCCAAATGACATGGATAAATCCAAATATATATCTGTTTCCACGTAATCGATGTGATATAGATTTTTCCAAAGCGTCGTCACACTAGAACCATCCCAGAGTTCCAAATGTGTATCCACTGTTGTAAACCCGGGGCACTGCACATTCTGCGCTCAGACAAAATCGGTCTATATATCGTCTCATGATCAGTATCTATCACATCGATTACGTTTCTACGTACCTGCCTTAAAAAAGTCAAGATTGACGAAACACGTGTTGGCTGAGTTCTTTCTGGAGGCTGTGTTCTTTTAAAAAATAAACCAACTTCAAATGAAAAGAGGGCTGTGTTCTTTGTGGAAAAGGATATATATTTGGATTTATCCATGTCATTTGGGTGAAAGAGCAATTTGGACAATTTAGGATCTTGGAATATATTGACGCATTAAGAATTAAAACTTATAAGAATGCTATAATGTATTTTGTTTTGTGAACCATTATTCACTACTGTGTTGGGTGTTGTGACTCCCTTGGAGGGTGCTTTTTTAGTTCACTTATGCATTATGTTGGACACACTAACTGCATAAAATGGTTGGTATGGTGTGTGTTTCGTGCGCTGGCACAAGTATGCGCCAACATCAGCGGAAATCCGGCGGAGGCTATTGCAAGCTGTGGGGTCGTGGTTGCCCTGTCTGCGCTGTGGCTCGTGCTTGAGGGCGGTGAGCTGATTGGGACGTGGGGACTCCGACCGCTGAAGAAGCTGCTGCTGCCATTTTGTGGAGCCCGGCCAGGACGCTACGCCGATCGGACTTCGCCACTGGATGCATCCCTGGAATGGGGGTTGCGAATGAGCTGCCCGCCGATCGAATATCAGTGCTAGTAAGTGGTAACGGGGGGGAGCCACGGGAGGGGAGGACTGTTCCGTTCTGCCCGATGTCCTGGGGCTGGCACGGGCCTCCCTAGCTGGCGAACCCCTTCAGCCACCTCGAGACGGGCGGCAGCTTCCCATAGGCCCTCAGTGGAAAATGGCGACCTGTGCCTGGATATAGAAGCGGGGCCCACGGGGATCACGGAGCTGACCCTCTATATTCTTATGTAACTCGGCACTTGCTTTCTAAGCGGAGCTCACGGAGCCTGACTCTTTATTGGTGCCCACCAATGTATTTTCACCGGTATGTGAAGATGTCCCATTGACAAGGGGGTCCCGGTGTTCCACTAGAACAATGGGCTTAGCTGAGGAAACAATCCTAAGTTCTAGAGACAATACCACCTACAGAGTCTTGGAGATCAACAGACTCGATTTGCCTGACCTTAAGATGGCTGCCAAGCTACACTCCCCTTCCGAACCTGCCACCCTTGCCAGCTCCACCAGCCCGTCTCGGGTCTCTAGACTTTTGGGCCCTTCCTGATCCTCTTTTTATCTGGCGGAGTCCGAAATGTATGTCCGATTCCCAGTGGAGCTGCTCCAACAGCTATAGGGAGACAGGCTCTGGCACCCCGCTATGGCACGTCACCTACCCAGCCGGACCTCGGACTTATGTCTCATCTCTTTCTCCGCTGCTGACTCCCCCCGCGTGGACTCCCTGCTCTCCCTGGCCTTTCTCTTTTTTTCTTTTTTTGTGGATCTTGTTTTTCATGGTCGCTAATAACTCCTGTATTGAATTTGTAACCTTTCTGTAATTAAAGTGATTATTTTTGTAACTTGTAACACGCTGTTTCCTTATGTAAAGCGCTCTGATACCTCCGGGTCTAGCCAGCGCTATATAAAACTCAAATAAATAAAAAATAAATAAAATAAAATAACTTGGTTAATGTGCAGGTGCAACCTTGGTTAGTAGGGTGCCGGAACTATAGTAGCACCTCTATTTTCTTGCCTACATTGGGTATATATGTGTTATGATTCCCACGTTCTAATATCTCCAGTTACTGTAGTATTACGAGGTGAAATAAATCCCCCCTTTTGGGCCACTACTACCATGATCTTTTATGTACATATTTAGGACCTAGCTTCCATAGGAAAAGCTTGCCTATATCTTTAGCACCGCTTGATAAATCTTCAACAAATTTCACAAAATAAGTGTCAACTTGGGTCTTGTTGGGCATGGAAGATTTTGTGGTGATATGTCAAGCAGGGGCCGAGAAAAGGGGGTAAAAAAAGTGCTTTTCCCATTATAACACAACTGCCGCCCAAACTGCTGGATGGAATTATATCAAATTTGGCAGAAAGCTAGCTCTTGTTCCAGAAAGAGTGCTCTTTGTTATGTTGTGTAAATCTGTTCACTAGTTTTAGAGTTTTTAAAAGTAATCTAAATTTGTATTTCTAGGGACGCGAAGGCTCTGCGAACACTCCCGATCTCATGCTGATATGTGATTGGCTGCCAACACTTCAACCAGGAAGTGTTGGTAGCCATCCTCGGACTAAGCTTCAGCCGAGACCCTGAAAAAATGTTTTTAATAAAAGAAAAGGGGGCAGGGTAGAAATACCCTGATCCCTTAGCTCTGGTCCTGGAGTCCCAGAGGGACCACGACAGGGCAGAAAAGCATTTTTTTGTTATTTTTCGCCGAAAATTGAGGCGGATCCATGATTCCGGTGAAAATTTAAAATAAACAAGAACTGGCCCCCGCGCTTGTTTTGTAAGGGCCTCTGGGTGGGCAAGGTCCCTGGACCATTTAATAAAAAGAGGAGGGGGGCCCTGTGCACCTCCCTCTTTGAGCCCCAGGAAACACCACCTTACCAGGGCTTTTTTTAAATAATGGAGGTGGCACGTGGCCCCCCTCCAGGGCTTCCTAGAAGCCCCACCACCACCTCCACAGGGCAATAAATTGAATGAATTTTGGGGGCCACACAGACCCCCTTGGACCCAGGACTACCATCTCCCTGGGGCCAAAATAAGATTTTAAATTAGGGGCGCGCAACCCCCCTCCAGGGCTGTATACGGCCCTGGGGACCACCACCTCCCTGGGGCCAGCCCATCAACACAGAAGGAGGGGGGCCATGCGGCCCCTCTACCTGAGCCATATATGGCCCTGGGGACCTCCACCCACCATGGCCGGCTCCTGCTATGTCCCGGGGTGCCCACCCCGGACATAGCTGTTTGCTCTGACTTGGTGTGAGCTTTGACAGCTCCCGCCAAGTCAGAGCAAACATGAACTCTGATCCCAGCAAGCAAGTGCTGTGAAACTGCTCCACCTTGCTGATAGCAGAGTTTTTGTCTTTTTCCCTGCCCGCTGTCAAGCGGGCAGGGAAACAGACAAAAGTATTGCTCTCATACACAGGGAGCTGCATGTTTAGCAGGTCCCTGTGTGTAAGAGCAAGGCCGGCTCCCGCATGAGGTGGGGACCTACCAGGGACCGCAGAGGAGCTCATGCTACCCTCGCGGTCCCCAACAGTCCTGACTGGGTGTCCTGGGTGGGATCCAGGGCACCCATCATTTGAAGGCTGTGCCCTGGGCAATGGGGTCTCTGGGACTGAAATCAGCCCGAGGGGGCGCAGCCCCCTCCCCCATTAAGTCATGGCTGGCCCCGGAGGATGGAGTCCCTTGGCTGTTCTGGCCCTGTTGCTCATTTCACAAAAACTAAACCTCAACAGTAAGCACTTACACATATCAACATAGCTGGTGCCCCCGTTGAAGCACCACTTCTGTAAAAGACATATGATCCTAACTCCTGGGCTTGGCAAAGGCAAAGCAAGTGTGTTTTCTGGGGAGTTCCATATTGAAAAATTATCTAAAATCCTTTGTGGTGGTGACAGCATCGTTGATCTATTGGAGTGCAATCTGTATGTGACTGTGATGAATGGGTTTTTTCTTGTCCTCTCGTGGTGAGAGCAGACTCCATGGTTCTCCCTTTAATTTGCTAGGAGTATGCAAATGTGGAAATCACTTGGGTGCTTCCCCATTTGGCCCTGCCCACCTTAGTAGTATCTAAAGGTCTTACTGCCTTTTGCCAGGATGATGGACAGCTTAAAAAGAATATAGCACCTTACATTGCATGCGTTTACAACGCATGCGATTACAAAGCGGTCGTTACAATGACCGCGTTGTTACATCGCAGTACATTACAACGCAAGTCGTTACATTGACTTGCTGTAGGGGGCGCGCTGGTCTTAGGAATAGTATAATTTACTATTCCAACTCCAGTGTGCGCAACAGTGGGGAAGGTGTTGGAATAGTAAATTATACTATTCCTTAGGTTAGCGCGCCCCAACAGCAAGTCGATGTAATGACTTGCATTGTAATGTACTGCGATGTAACAAAGCGGTCGCTGTAACGACCGCGTTGTAATCGCATGTGTTGAAACGCATGCGATGTAATGGCTGTTTCCCGCTTAAAAAGCGCCCCCCCATCATGTTTCCCTCCGATTTTGGTGAGGGGTTCTTGATGCCGAGGAATATGGGGACATCTCCACCAAGCAAAGAAGCACTTACTTCATATAGTTAAGAAAAAGGACCCTTGTTTGGTGGAGATTTGCCTCTTTGTAGTCTTGTCGTCTTCTCTATAGGAGGATTCATGTTGTCACATATTTCTAGATAAAGATGCACCAGGAAAATTCACATTGCCAAAACTCACACAAGGTCACTGGTGACATTTCCTCATGCTCCATTATGCAGGTGTAGTGTAGAATATGTACTGGACCTTTACCCAAGAAGGTAGCACTTAGTAATTAACCAGTAGAAAGAACTCCACTTGGGTAGATTTTTTGTGTAAAACTGAGGAGTCTTGTTGGATAAAAGGGCAGGTGCGGTTCCTTTGGGGCTGAGTCACTCACACAGCTACTGCCACACCCATGCAGACACTTAAGGGCATAGTAAAGAAGCCCCTGCGCCACCGGAGCATCACTTTCTTTTGACACTGTGGTGGCATACAATCCTGAGCCATATTTACAAGGCCACATGAAGCCACCCTGCGTGGCATTTCATTGCCGTGTAAATATGGCCATCTTTCCCACATTACTCTGCGTGAAAGGGGAGTTCCATGGGTGGTGGTGTGTTTTTTTCCATGCAACACCCATAGATTCTGACACATTCCAAGAATTACAAGGTTTTGTAAACCTGGTAATGCGTCAGATTCTAACGCCTCCCTGGGGAGGCATTAAAGTGGCACAATGGGGAGAAATACCATTATTTCTTCTCTTTTGTTGCTCTTTCTATGTGTGCTGCAGAATGCAGCACACATAGAAGGAGGAAAACATCATCAATGATTGTTTATATGCAGGAAGGCCTCTCTTCCTGCCCAAAGACAATCATCCTTGCAATGCAGGCATCCTTGCACCATGATGCAAGGGTGCCTGCATTGGTGCTAGGCAGCCAAGTGTACCAGCGCAGAGAAAAGCACAGGGATGCCTCATATTGATGTTAATACGATGCATCCCTGCACCTTCCTAATGATGCAGCTTGGCACAGCAAGATGGCTTGCACTTCTAGTTAATTTTCTAGCAATTGTGCCCCTTAGCCACACACTCAAGCACTCACACACCCACTAACAGACCCACTCAGGTACTCACACACCGTCACAAATGCACTGAGACACTCACGCACCCACTCACAGACCCATACAGCCACTCACAGACCCACTCAGACACTCATGCACCCACTCACAGACCTATGCATCCACTTGCACAGCCACTCAGACCCACTCATAGACTCACACACCCACTCACAGACCCACTCAGACACTCATGCACTCACTCCCAGACTGACTCACACACTCATGGAGGCACTCACAAACCTACTCAGACACTCTCACACCTGCTCAGAGAACCACTAAAAACACTCATTCAGACACTCATGCACCCACTCAGACAACCACTCATACACTTATGCACCCACTCACAGACCCACTAAGACACTCACACATCGAGTGAGATACTAATGCCCCCAATCCCAGACCCATACAGACACTCACACACCACTTGAGACACTCATGTACTCCCTCACACACCTATGAAATAAAATTTTAAAAACCTTAGAAATTCATTCAAAAACCAAAGGTTACAGGGCCATTATAGTTAGGAAACAACATTAAAAAAAAACATAGAAATTAATGGAAGAAACAAAGGTTACAGGCTCGGATTTCACTCATGCAAAACCATAGAAATTCATCAGTTATAGTTACTGTGGAGATAAATAGAATAATTAATAGAAGTGGTTAATGAAATATAAAATTCGTATAAAATTAAGAAAAATTTAAAACACTATATACTAAAAGTTATAATAAATACAATTAAATTTTAAAATTCGAACCAACAATTTAATTAAAACAATATAACTTAAAAAAGAATTAAAAAAATACAATTACAAGAAAAATTACTTTTAAAGCTAAATCTCAAAAATGTATGTTGAAAAATAAAACAACCAAAAAAATTATTAGACTTTGGAAGCGTCAGATTTACTGTTCCCACTCTGAACTATGCAACAGTAGGGAAAGTAATGAAACTTGAAATGGCTACATTTACTATGTTCATTCCAACCTGAAAAAAGTAGGGAGTTCTGGATTTTGAAAGGGCCCAATTTACTATACCCACTCTCACTGAGCAACAGTAGTGAAAGTGTTGGACTTCAGAGGTGTCAGAATTACCATTCCCACTCCAACCTGAACAACAGTATGGAAAGTGTTAGTCTTTGGAGGGGTCCAATTTTCTATTCCCCCCTAAACATAAGCAACAGTAATGAAGTCCTGCCTAGGTCATGCATCCTCTATATCCGAAACCCGCTGTTCAACTTCGTAAAATCTTGTGGTTAAGTTCAACATGTTCTGGTTGATAGAATTTAATTGCAGCTCTGACTTTCTGCTCGTTTCGGCCTGTGAGACCTTTATTAATTTGAGTTAATTCAAAATTCGGTGTAGCAGTAGCTCGGTGGTGGAAAGGTTCTTATCTCCAGGGCTCACAATTTCAGAATCTACAGATAACTGTGGAGCAGCTGACATGGACTCCGGGCATATCTTATTTATTGTCACTTGCTGCAAATCTCCTGTTTTGAGAGTCGGTAAAGATGAAGTAAAGCTAGTCGAGATTGAATTTGCGGTACCATCCAACACCCGGGGTGTGGAATTATCTTTGCCTTGACTCAGCTCCTGCACAACCATGTGGGTAATACTATCCTTATGGGGCTCTTTCAGGCCGGTGAAAGTTGGAAGACTTACAAGTAAAAATCGATAATGCAGAAAATCGGTCACGTCGCTCAAACCTGAGGTTTACTGGGATTCCAGAAGGACGCGAAAATGGCCAATCTATGGTCGGCTTTCTTTCCGATCTCTTAAGAAAACATGTCTATCCAAAAGCTGAGATCCGGGAACAGGATTTAACCATTACAAGGGCTCACTGTGTACCAAGGTCAAATAACAATCCTTTTGGGAACAGATATTCAACCACACACACTACTTTTTTACATATACCAACAGCACTTCTCATTCAAACAGGGTGGACCATACTCCAAGGTGTAGATAACATGAACCAAGAAAATCAAATCAGTACACAAAATATATATATCGTACAAATTCTCGAGATTTATTAAAATAATGTATCTGCATATACTGTAAATTTACAAAATGTTTAAAATCATAGATTTCAAAAGTAGATTTGATATCCAAATATATCATTCAATTTAAAAACAAATCACACAAAAAATATAAATACAGATTAAAACCACAATCAAGAGTGGGACACAAATAGCTGCAAGAAACAATATTTTCTAATCAGGAAAACATCACGAAAGTCAAACAGCCAATCAAATAAAATTTAGATGCACACAACTAGAACAGCAAATTCCTGTCAAAAAATTAATCATGAAGTGTAGCAAAAGTCATTGATCCGTGATGTGTTCAGAGACAGGGCATCGACGCGTTTCGGTGGGTCCAATCTTATATATCCCCCACCTTCTTCAGGAAAGCAAAAATTCTTCCCACATCAATTCAATAATTCTCCAAGTGAACGTATTCCCAGAACAGGCACGTTAGAGAGTCGTAGAATATAGTCCTCACCATCCACAACTTTGTTAAAAGATACAGAGTTTCCTCTCACTGTTATCAATAACAGAACAGCACCTTTCCAAGAAAAGATGTGCTTACTGATTTATGTTGAGCCAGAGACAAGGGATATATATTGCCAATCTTTTGTTTAAAGAATTGTCTTCAGAGAGCTGTCATCATATTTTCAAATTTAAAAGAGGAAAGACACAGTCTCACACCATGTAGTATAGCTCTACATCAGGAAACGCGTTCCTTGTATCAGGGAATCCGACCGGGGAACTCAGCCTCCGTGTACGTGTCTCACTGTGTACCAGCCACTCAACCTTCAGGGGCCAAGTGAACTTTGGTGACTATCGGATCAAGGAGCAGATTCTTACAAATTGTGTTAAGAATAAGGCTTTCCAGATCTCAGGAGTCTTTACCTTTAGGGTTTTTTCTGATATGTCAGCCTTGTCAGCTCATCGTAGAAAGGAGTTTAAGAGTTTGATTAGTAATTTCCAGCAGGCCGGGGCTCCAGTGGGCATAATACAGCAATCAAAACTTAAAGTTCTTTTTAAGGGTTGGGCTAAGATCTTTCATTCAGTAGAACAAGCATGTGATTTTTTGCAGTCAATCCCTCAGTCGCAACGGAGAGTGGGTGACGGGCAGCTGTAAAACTGTGTATGTTTTTGTTTCGAATATATTTAATATTCTTGATGCCTTGAGTTTCCCCAGTCGTTCTTCAGGTGCCACGTCAAGGCGCCACTTTAGGGTGAAATATGGGAGGGGGAAGGCACATGGGGAGGGGTGGGTGGGGTAGGAAGGAGCTTATGGCGGGTCTGGCCCCGGGGACCAAGGGAGGGGAGCTGGGTGGTGGGGGAGGGGGGTACTTGGGTGTGTGGTTGGGTGGAAGGTAAAAATGGAAAAAATAGCAGTTAACGAGAAGTAGGAATAATGTCACGTATATGTTGAAAATTATTTCATGCAATGTGAATGGGCTAGATAATAGATTAAAGACTCAGGGATTGCTAGCCTGGTTCAGATCCTTACAGTCGGATATAATAATATTACAGGAGACACATTTAAAGGACCAGGGCATACAACATCGGCTCCCCTCACAGATTCAGTATGCATTTTTTGCTTCAACACAGGCATCAATCAGGTGGGTGGCTATATTGATAATGCAGTCAGCTCAGGCAGAAGTGTTGAAAGTAGTTCGCGATTCATTTGCTAGGTAGATTTTTGTTAAAATACAAATTAAAAGGGACATTTATAATTTGATAAGTTACTATGGTGCTATTGAAGATTCTCCGGTAGCCCTACAGGAATTATATTTACTTTTGCAAATTGAGACAGGCTTTATTATAATGGGGGGGATTTTAATTTAATTCAAAATTTAGCATTAGACACATCACATCAGAATAGCCTGCAAAACAAACCGAAATCTATAAGGGCTTTGCAAGCGTTAATCAAGGATTTCGCCCTTATAGATCCCTGGCGTGCACAGAATGAAACCTCACAAAAATATACATGCTATTCAAAGCGTTACGGCACCGCATTCCGCACAGATTATTTTTTGACATCATATATTTTAGGCTGCCTGGGGGCAAGCATAGTTAATAATGTATTTTCAGATCATGCGCTGATTAGTTTACTTATTCCATTAGTGCCTTCTCGGTCACCAAGTGCCAGATGGAGCTTTAATAAGGCACTTCTATTGGAAGATTGTTGGGTTGAAAGGATGAAACAGAATCTTGAGGAATTTTTAAAGTTCAACATAGATTTGGCAACAGACTTTGCGGTATGGGAGGCACTGAAAGCATTTTTTAGGGGGCTGGCAATTTCATTTTCTGCCACTACTAGACAGACGGAGAGGGTGCAATTGGATAGTCTGAGTAATGCGGTAGACAAGACCATTGGGGCATATAATATCTCTCGATCCGAAAGTTCATTGAAAGTAATGGAAGAAACCAAGCAGAACCTGCAGGAGTTCTTTTTTTCGAAGGAAACCTTAAATCATGCTTCATATTTACAGCAAAGATACGAAGAAAGTGAATTTGTGGGCAGGTTTCTGGCTTGGTCCTCAAAATCCAGAGATAACTCTAATTTTATTAAAAGAATAAATGATCCTTTGCAGAATATTAAATCTCTACCCTCAGAAGTTGCCCAGATCTTTTATCAGCCCTATCTTAAAATCTATACTAGAGGGATCGGGAGTCCACCAGAAATAATAGAACAATGGCTGGCAGGCATAGAAGTCCCAACCCTTTCAGAAGCCCAGGCAGACTCAATTATTGCGGCCATTACGTTATCAGAGGTGCAACAAACTATTACATCCCTTCCCAATGGCAAGGCTTGCGGTAAAGATGCTTTGCCGGCCGAATTCTCTAAAAAAAAATTCTTAACAAATATCACCTTTTTTAGTTTGCTTATTTAACCAAATCCTGCAAGGATGTAGTGTCCCTAGTTCATTTTCAGAATCTAATGTTGTTAGTTTTTTAAAAGAAGTAAAATCAGAACTTGATCCAAACTCGTATCGTCCCATCAGTCTTCTCAACACAGATTATAAACTATTTGGCAAAATTATGGTGAAAAGGGTCGCAGCTGTAGCACAAACTATTGTTCATCAGGATCAGAACGGCTTCCTCCCGGGGAAGATTGATAATTTCAAACACAAATTATTTAATACAGGCTATAGATTATTTTTCAACAGATAAAATCAAAGTTACCGCCATTATGTTAGATGCTGAGAAAGCATTTGATTTGGTGGAGTGGGGGTACTTATTGCAAAACTTCGTAAATTTGCTTTCCCAGGTAGTTTTGTGTTAATGTTACAAACATTATATTTTGGGGCTAAGGCATCTATAATGATTAATAATATTTCAGCCGTAGACATTAGCATTAGCCGCGGCACTCGCCAGGGATGTCCAATGTCACCCATATTGTTAGCATTATTTATCGAACCATTGGCGTGTGCTATTCGTTCAGATCAATCCATTGAACCACCTATGAGGGAGGCGCCTAAACTTAAGCTATATGCGGACGATATGGTTTTATATCTAAAGGCAAATAAGGATAATGTACAACGTGTCTTCGATAAGATTTCCGAGTTTACTACCATAGGGGGATACAAAATAAATCAAGTAAAAGCTGAAGCTCTAATTTTTAATAGTTCCACAGAGATACTACCATTTGCTATGCAATCATCATTTGCAGTTGCACGCCCGATTAGTTATCTTGGGATCAAGGTAACAGCAAATTATAATGATCTATATGAGCTAAATTATGCCCCTTTAGTAATTAAAGTTTGCACACTGTTGAATCGCTGGAACAAGCTTCCTTTCACAATCATTGGCCATGTATCACTTATAAAAATGAATTTATTACCGTTATTTTTGTTTGCTTTTTTAAATGTCCCAATTAAGCTAACATAGGCCTTTTTGGAGCCCTAGAAGGCGAATTACAGTCTTTTATCTGGCAGTCAAAACGACCTAGGGCCAAGTTGTTAATACTTTCTTTGCCTCAGTAGGAGGGTGGACTAGCTCTCCCCTCTTTAAGAACTTACTATCAGGCCACGCTTATAAGTTGGCTGACTTTAGCTTCAAAAATATAGCCACTACAGATAATTATTCTCTACATATTATGTTAAAAACAGCAAAAATCGACCCAGCTTCTTTTTTTACAATCCCAAGGCTACCGAAACGTACACGCTACAAGACGCCTCAAATAGTTGTAGATCGCACCAATTATATTTGGCGAGAATATCAGATCCCATATTACCATCCTCTGATGAAGCTTGAAGTCTGTGCTGGCTTGGGTTTATGCTGGGGGAGCTCCATACTATCACCGTGGGCAAATATTGGATTTCGTACATTAGGCGATTTTTTTGTTAATAATGGCTTTGTTACCTGGCAAAAACTTACCCGTGAGCATAGATCATTGACTCCTACCCTTTTTTTTAGCTCTGCTAAGAAATAAACACGTTTGTTCATCAAATTTGGTCGATCTTAATGCTATGACACAGAAAATAGGGCAAGCTTTTTTATTGCACGGCTTAGAGGAATTGGTAATTGATACAGACTGCTACATCAACGCTCAGGGCTCGAAGTAATATCAAAGCATATTAATAGCATAGGGACTATTGCAGGTTGGAGCATTACAAGGCCATATTGGGATTACTATAATTGTCTTAGTAAAAAAGCTATTCGAGCTGCCAATTTTAAGCGTATGAGCTTTTACTGTAAATGGATGCTCTAATATACCCCTGCAAAATTTAATAAAATGGACCATACTGCCGATCCCGTTTGTTTTAGATGTAGATCTCAGTCTGGTGATTGGCTCCATATGATATTTATTTGCCCTAAATTGAATGAGTTTTGGACAGGGATTTTTGCTGAAATAAGTAATTAGGTAGGTAGAGCGATATTACCAGATCCGATGGGAGCTCTTTTTGGCCTCCCGTTAGCTGCCTATAATTTGGCCACTGAATTGAAGCAGATTTGTTTTATAGCATCCTTGGTAGCCAAATCATTAGTGTTAGGAAACTGGAAGTCTATCAAAATACCTACCATTAATCAGTGGCGTAATAAGATGGACAAAGTGTATCGGCATGAGCTTCTCTATGCAAAGAGAATAGGGGCTACCAGGCATTTTAACAAAATTTGGTTAAGTCGGGAGACAGTAACAGGCCTGCAGTAAGTAGTTAGTAATTAAGTCTTGCTGTAGATAATATTTTAGCAATCTAATAGCTTAGCTTGTATTATCGGGTCAATTGGGTTTATTGAGACATTTTATGAATACTATTTTATGATTATTCGTCATCAGTAATGTTTTAGAAGGAAGTTTAGTAGTATCTTATTAATTATTTAGAAGAAACATTAACATGAATTATTAGTGGCATGATGTTTGTGAGAAGTCGATTAATTTAAGATATTTTGGCTTAAATTGTCTGAGTTAGAAATATGAATTATGTATCTTGACGTATTTGTTGAAGATTAATTTGATGATGTTGTTAATTTTCCCCCAAAAATAATAATAATAATAAAAAAAGCAACAGTAGTGAAGGCTCTGGACTCTGCAGGGGTCAAATTTGCTTTTTATACTCCAACCTAACCAACAGTACCGATTTTGTTGGACTTGAGGGTAAAACTATTTCAAAACGATTATAAAATGTATACAAAAAACTTTCCACCCTACACCCATACAAATCAACAATCCACAACAAATAAATACATTTAATAAATTGAAATAAAATCAAAAAAAGTCTTTAACTATATTACTAAGTAAAAATAGGATAACCTATACGAAAACATAATTACACACAATTACCATTAAAATGATAATAATCAATCACAAAAAGTCGACATAACAAAATAATTTAAACAAACAATATTATTTGCACCTATATTTTAAAAAGATATCAAACAAATGATATTCTTACCTGCGATATTCTGTCCGAAAATATTCTTGACATCACAATATTTTTACATAAAATTTATGTTCAATTATATTTTTGCTACAGTATTAAGGAAGCACTCATGAAGCAGATGGTAAGACACCTGAACAGAAAAATAATAGATCAACTTGGCACACAATGTCTAGCTGATTTGTCTACCAAAGTATTTTTTGTGTAAAAGCCATTCCCTTGGTGAAAGTCCATTTCATATGCTTCTGCCACTTGAGAACATTGGGGGAGCCCTTCTGTTTCCATTTTCTTGAGATCAATAAATGGGCAAAGAGTGACTGTACAAACAAGAATGTGCTTGCCAAATTCCAAGCTGATAATCCCTAGGGACGATTCACAATACTGTTGCCTGCTGATTATGCTTTGATTTGTACAGCCAAAATCTGTGCCAGTCAAATGTATCAATTTAACACTGCTCTCCTCCCACAATCACACAGCTGTGGACAGCATCAGATTATAGGATTTCATTACCTGCATGTCCGTCTTCCTTAATCCTTACCCAATGAGATCGCACTCCTAATCACAGAAGGTATTTTATCTTTCCCAGTAAACTTTACACTCCGACAAAAATTCATAATGTTCCTAAAACGTCTAAGCATAAACCTGCCCTTAGTGCTGGAAAAAAGCAACATCATTCAATATCACTTCCTATTTTTACTGCCTCCCGCATTGACAGATTACCTTTTCCTGTCTACATGATAGTTTTATTACCTTGTTTGACTTCTTTGTGTGTTATGTTAAGTCCTGCTGCAGTAGTCCTTTTTTCCATTTGAACTATTGTTTATGCTAAGGCAGCTGTCCGGTACCCAGAGTCTGATATAGTTTTGGTAACGCTCTGTCACCAGTTTTGTGTTTGGCTTAAAGTGGATACTTGCCTACATATCATATTCATATATAAAGTGTGAGTTCCATGTTAAATTTGACTACAGTTAGTGATTTTCAAGTTATAATCAAACTATAGGTACAGTGAGTTTGTGTTAAGTTAGCTATAGTTAATGTAGGCCTAAGTTAAACAACTTATTCTAACATTTCTTGATTGCTCTGATTCTGTCACTCTTTTACTCATTTCAGGAGCCAAGCTCCAAGCTGCAGTAGTTTCAAACTAATTAACTGTTTTAAAATGTTTATTTTCTGTGAGAATTGTTTAACCTTGCAAGGTTCACTGAAAGCTGAATAATGAGCTTTCTACACCTGTGCTGGGGACGGCCTGACTACAAAGTATTATCCCGTGCAAGATATCTCCTGAAGGCTGTGTTTCTGTGCGCTCCAGTTGTAGTATTCCTGGGAAGAAAGGTACAGCCACCTTATCGGGAATTGCTTGATTTTGATTGGTCCCCACTTCTTGGGAACCATAGGGAGTTGTTCTGTATGTTTAATTGTGCATTGCAGAGCTAGTTAGATTCAGATATGCTTTCACAATTGCTCGAAAGCAGATGCCCCTTTCCCTGTGCTTGAGACTTTTACTTGACTTTGCCCCTGCTCATAGAGTAAAGCCCTTTCCCAATTTACTCAAATAATCTTCCTTTGATTTCGCCTTTAGAGTCTTTACTAGCTGACACCTGCTGCTAAATTTCCCCCAACCTCATTTAGGGGCATATTAACAACCAGGCGATAGTCAATTATCGCCGCTTTAGCGTCCGTTTTCGGACGGAAAGCGGCGATAATTCTATCGCCTAATCAGCAAGGTCACGCTATCGCGTGAATCCCTGCACTATCGCCCTTTCCCTCAACGCCCATCCTTGCATCTCTAATGAGATGCAAAGTGGGCGTTACTGGGCGCACCCCAGATGGGCTACGTTGTAAATATCGCCGATGTGCACATCGCGATATTCACAAGGCAGCCCACAGGACTATAGCAGACGTTAGATTTTGGCGAAAACGGCCGTTTTCGCCAAAATCTAACGTCTGCTATAATCCCGACTTAGCCATCCCTAACATAGGGGTGGATTGTGCTGATACGACCACAGGGTCGTATCAGCAAGGTTATCGCCGTTTTGCAGGGAACATCGCTGGAAAACCAGCGATGTTCCCTGCAAAACGGCGATAACCTCGCTATCTCTGGAATTTTTATCGCCCTGGAGAAGCGTGTTGTTAATAACGCGCTACCAGGGTGATAATTTCCAGAGATAGCCTGCGATAGGAAATCTATCGCTAAGCACGGCCAGCGATAATTATCGCTGGCCGTTGATAATATGCCCCTTAAATCTTTAGCTTAGCACTATTCACCTTTAGGGGAAACTGAATCTTATTCGATTTACATATAACAATCTTTAAATAATTTGTCTTTGTATTTCCTATTTTGACCCAGTTTGGATTATACTGAACAAGGCTTTTATAAGGTGATTATTCATTTATGACTAATTTGAATGGTTTGAGTTTATAACTTTGCTAATCTGCCAATAAACCTTCATGGTTTGCAACTCTACTGCTCTGTCATTCTTGTGGAGCAAATGTGTTTCACTGTTATTGATGCATTGCTGATTTGTTGATGTTAAGCCTCAATTTGAGACAAAGATCCATCCACTTGAGTGTGACTTGTACTTGAATTTGCACTGAAGATTTGCATTGTGCAAACCACAGCCCCCACTGCTTCATTTTCTATGGCACTCTGACAGGATCATTTCCTACTTTAGTTGTCCCAAAGCCCGCTTTTCTAATGTCATTGCTCATCGTTCCAGGGACTTGCCCTTGACATGCATAGTGGGTGGATGAAGGCTGAAGGTGTGTGCTTCTTCCATGCTCCCCGGTGGAGGGAACCTTCCTTCTCTTTTATTAAATGGAACTCTCATGCATTTGTGAATAGCACGAGTTTTGATTGCAATAGGAGCTTTAACCTAGGACTTTTTAGCAGTGTGTGCTTTCTTACAAAGGTCCCCAGAAGTGAAGAATTGTTGCACTATTTGGAAACACTCCGAGGCTTCTGAGCTAGAGGAGCTGGTTTTGGAGCGGGGAAAATTTACACAAGAAGTCTTGGAAGTCTACCCTCATTTGATAAACTGTAGGAGTGGATTAATAATGCAGTTGTGGCAGCACTTCCGGCTTGAGGGGCACTCCTACATCCAAACAACACAGATGCCAAGCTTATCCAGATGGGAATGATCCTGAGGAAGAAGAAAATGTGAGTGGGTGATACATCCGGAGAATTGATCTAAAGGATGTGCTGGCTCAGATTAGTTCTAATTTGGCTCTACCTAATCTAGTGCCTGCTGATGTTGAACTGCCTCTTCATATTTATGTTTGCAAATTGCTTGCCAGAGAGTGAAAGGACATGGAAAAAACAGGTTTTCCAAAACTGTCAAAGAGAAACACTTTGCAGTGTTTCGGTAAAGCGTTACCATCAGTGGTGAGGGCATATTGTCTGATGGCTCGATTATCTTCCCAAGAATCCTTCATTTCAGAATAGGCCTCTCCTTCTGATATGGTGGATACATAGGTAGACGTGGCTCTGAAATGATCCTTGGTAGCGTCAAGCGTTTCCAGGTTGCACAATCACTCCTTAGAGACTTCCAATCTTTAGCAGATTCTATGCATCAAAGACCTAACTGTATATTCTACCCATAATATAAAACAAAGTCAGATTTCTGGCTGATATAACATTGTATTCCCTGTGTGCTGATGCCACTGCATCAGTATCTTCTCTGCCTTCTCATAGGCATGTATGCATGTGTTCCTGGAGGGTGGATAACTGCCAAAAATGTCTTCAATATGGGCACCATTTTCTGGTTCCAATCTCTTTGACCCTCAATTGGAGTAGTTGGTGATGAGATTATAAGAATTGTATATTAATGACACTCTGCCCACTCTTCTTCATAATGCTGAAAGGATTTTGTTCACCCATAGCTCTTGGGACTCTGAGCTAGCTCTTTCGATGGATTGGTTGAGGCCAGGCGGGGGGGGGTCTTCTTACAGAAAGGTCCTGGCTCCAGTCTACTTTTACTCCCCTTCTCAGCACAATTCTGACTATGCAGGGTTGGGTAGGGCAGTGCTTAATTTGAGCTGGTGGTTTCCTGTGCTCAGCACCCTCACTTAATTGCCAGCACAGGCAATTAGACAAACAGTGCCACCATGAGGCAGACTGCCCTAATTTAGAGATCAGCACAACAATTGTTTATTAATTTAATACACATTAAAAATGACTAATACCTGTGGCACAAGCCATTCTTATAGCAAGGGGAGACTGGAATAGTCTGAATTGTCACACTGCTGGTGTGTGGTGGTTAGTAGTTGTGTTGGTACTGTTATTGGTAGTGCTGGTAGGGGCAATGGGTGGTGCAAGCTACAGTGGCCTCCTGACTAGAGCCCTAGCACTTATTATTTTACAAATTAAACACAGGTGTAGGGCCGATTAAGAAGATTTTTATCAGTCTGGAAGAAAACAATTTCAGATATCTGAATGCTACAAAATATGTCTCATGACTACAAGATTCAGTTCGCAGAGACCCCTCCAAAATGCTTCTGACCAATTCAAGTATCACAATGTCCTGTCATGCCTCGCAGCCAGCGCTGCCCGCAGCAGTGATCCAAACCCCGCCCGCAGCCTCCTACGTGAGCCCTGCCTGCCGACTCCCGTCAGCTGGCGAAGGCGGCGCTTGAGGCAAACAAAAGGGAGGGGTCCGCAAGGGAAACGCGCTTCGCGTTCCATCACGACCCCGCCAGGCCTCCCTTGATTTTCCGGCTGTCCTTACCTGCATACTCTGTTCGGCGCCGTAGTGTAGAGACGTCCTGGGTGTTTCTCTCCCGGCGTCCTTCGGTACTCTGTTTCTTCTGGGTTGCCATCTCTGCTTCCGGGGCATAGCGTTGCCTTGAATTTTCCCTCATCGGTCAATCAGTTTACTTTTGATTTATTAGAACGTGGCAAGCATGTATCTTCCTCGACAATGAGCAATTCGATTTGTTTCACTATTACCATGATGAATGATTCAAGAGGTCTTGTTTTACCAGGTTCAGTCCATGGGCGCTCAAAAAAGTATTCTAATGGCTGACCTCATTCCGTGTGGGTATTAATTTAAGGGATTTAAACCGAGGCATGAGTTCTTCTAAAAGGAGAGGATTTCTAAAATCAGGGCAAGTAACATAAATCAAGCTACCTGTTGCCACATCCAGCGTACACTAATTACTAAACTGCACTTGCTAAATTACACTCGAAAAGGTAAAAAATAAATTAATTTCAAGTGCCGGTGCCTTTTGCAAAAATATCTGTACATCTCTTTGCCAGCTTGTTTGAAAGCAACATTTTTATTTCATAAACAAAGAGAGCTTTGCTCTCTGCTCTTGAGGCCTTGTTATGCCTACTTACCTCTGTATCACTATCTGGATAGTCGGAGCATTCACAGTTCTGGTGTTTAACATATGGGGAAACTCAGACTCAAAGTGTGGGGCAGTTTTAAAGGGGGTATCTCTTTTTGATTGGCTTACACGGATCTGCTATGAAGGAAATAGGCTTCACAGCGCCTAGAGTTGTGGTATTGTATCCAATGGTTGAAGTGGGGAAAAAAAAGAAGTGGAACTGTGGGCGTAGAATCAGAGGGCGGGAATAACCCATGGATTGGGTCAGTAGGCGGAGTCAGAGGTGTATCCATAAAGAGCAAAACATCCCAGTTTTTAGTATTTGTTTGGTATTCCACTGACCAGTTACAGCTTATTACATCATTTAATTTAACCATCGATGCCCATATTTATTAAAGGTTTAATATGAGTTATTGACATTAAAATACATCCACAAAGTGGGATACGTTTCCAATCACAGAGTGTCCCAAATGCACTTAAAAGTGGAATCACAAGCCATTTGTCTCTGAGCCATGCTGTTTCTGTCATCAGCACTTCTCCTCCCCTTTTCCACAAGAGCAGTTCAAACATGAATGGCAAAATATCCTAGTTTGCAAATGTATTCCACATAATTATGGCTCTGCCATATTTGCCACATAATACATCATCTGCTGCATAATCGGACAATTTAAACTAATAAATTGTTTGTAGCTCAAATGGATCAAAAGTTACTCAGAAAATGTGACTTGTGTAGCTGTGAAGTGGAGGGCTCAGTCTTTGCAAATGTTGACTGGTCACCTTTCTCACTACTGCATTTGTATGTTACACTGGAACTAATGAGGCAAAATCTTTGCAGAGACTGTTAGTATGTTTAAAACTGTGAAAATAATAAAGTATCAGAAAATATACTGCATTACGCTGCAGCCTTTTTTTTGCTGCATAATTAGTCAACACTGCAGCATAATTTTGTTCTCCATTGCTGCATTATTCCAGTGGCCCCAAAGCAGGAAGCACATGTTAAAAGTGCTTGAGCATGAAGCACAGAGACTGTGAAGTTTGCGAACTTAGTTTGATGTACGTGCAAACCTTGCATTGTCGATCCCTGGTGAGTTGCAATTACTACTGCTGAAACAAGGCCAATGGAGGTATCAATGGATGAGGCGGACTGGCCTCAAGGGTCCTGTGACCTCAGTGACAGAGTCACTGTTGCTGTAGGGTGTGCTGCTTCATAGGCCTGCCCGCAAGACTGGAGGTGAACTTCAGTATGGATTGTGGTGGACAGGCCTTTAAGGTTTATCCACACTTGCCACCACTCTGGTCCACCTGCTGGTGCTATGACACCAGGGCTTCTAAGGTCTAGCGGGCCTTCTAAGTACTAGCATGGGAATGTGCTCCCTCAGGAGAGTGGTCTGGTGGACTGTTCATGAAGGCTGAACCAGGTTCCCCAGTTCCAAATTCGGCAGCTCTGGCCATAGTGCCACATCCTCTCCCCCACTGAACACCATACTGCTCCAATGAGAAAAACTCACACTGCCTTCAGCTACAACCAAATTGTGCAGTGCTATAAACACCTGGATGCGACTCAATTCATATTATGCACTATACAAGAGTAATATGCTGCCTGAAAAAAAAAAGTAACAACATCCTGGAAAAAGCAAACACTTATAAGGAATGGAAGATTAAGTAAAGCATGTGAAATGTAAGCAGGAACAACGGACAACATGGTTACCTTAACACATTTACTCTTGTTATTCAGAAATCAATGAGTGTTTTTGGCTGAAAAGTTAAGGACATGACTACAGGTCCCGAAAGGGACCCGTTTCAATGTCCATTTCTTATATCCATACAAAACATAAGCAGTATGGTTTATAAAGACCACATCGCTGAACACAGAGTCATGGTACACATTTTATAATCTAAAATAAGGAAAACAAGTGATAAGGATCATATTAAACGTTTTCCACTCTACATATTAACCAGGTATTGCAGGCCCTTCAGGAATGGTGCACTTCCCCACCCGGAGGAAACAATGCTGTTCAAAGAAAGACGAGAAAACAAAATTAGTGCTTTCATCAGGGCTTTAAGTGGGCTGGGTCTGTCCGGGTCTGAGCACCGGCAGTTTTTTTGGGGGGGCCTCGAAACGGGTCTCTATCCGGCTCTATTTTTGGGCCTGGAAAAGGTAGTACTTTTTCTTTTTTTTTTTTTCCTGGACTGCAGTGAGAGCTCAGTTTCCTCACTGAGTAGTGGAGGTCACGGCGTGACGTGCACGGCACGACAGCATGACGTCAAGCCAGGTGAGCGTTGTTGGAGGAAGGGAAATCCTTTAAGAGAGCCATTTTCTCTCAGGATTTCCCTTCTCTTTTTCCAGCGCAGGAGCAACGTCGTCGTGGTGTCAGCGTGGGATGATGAAAAACTGAAGAGGCAGACGACCACAGGCAGCCTGCTCCAGCACAACGGACGCCGTGTTTTGAATCGGAGGGGTCGGGGAAATTGGTTTCAGCATTATTCACCTGTGGAGCTGCATCTTGATAGGTAAGTGCATTGGGTTATCCCCACAGTTTGATTACGGTCGTTTTATAGGTCGAGCATGTATAACGTGTTGATTCCAGTTACAGATTTAAGTTTTTTATGCATGCTTTGTGATTGGCTTCTGGAGTCGTTTCACGCTCCTATGTGATGCGGGCAGAAAAATAATGTTATTTATACTTGGCTGCCCTTGATAGCCCCGGCTTTGAGGTTATCTTTCACGTGAAAGCTCAAGCAGAAAAACTGCACAGTTTTAGTTGAGAGAAAGTCGCCGGGGATTAAAGGGATCCCGTGAGCAGCAGTTTGCCGTAACAGGGCCATATATCCTGCTCAGTTTATTAAGAGGGAAGCTCCCAGGCAGTTGGAAAGCTGAAGGCCACGCGCATCCATCATTGTTTTCTTGCTGAGAGGGCACAGATGGCGAGTCGGATTGCCCTGTAGTTTCTCTAATTTGATGTCCTCCCCGAGCCATGTGTCAGGTGGCGAGCTGTAGTGCGCATTATCTTTCCAAGATCATGCTTGTACTTGTAGGATGCAGTTGTTAATGCCTGTGTTTTGTCTACATTGGAACATGTGACTTTTGAGATTTCACGAATTTTCTGGCAGTAAAAGGGGGTTTTACCATTGTACAAACTTCAGCAAAACTCAGAACTTAGATCAAGGTTTATGTTGAGCCAGAGATCCCCTCTATGTTTGCCATAGATTTCTTAATGCTTAAATTTAATGGAGCGCGTTCCTGCGTGCCCATTCCTGCCAACCCAGATGGTAATTAGGACGTTTTTGCGTTCCAGTCTGCCATTGGCATGGTTAGGTGGTCTGCCTGTCGAACAGACATGCTTGTTGGATAGCCATGCATGCCCGTGACCTTCAAGTGCTTTGTGTCCTCTGGGGATCAATGGCAAGTAACCTGTCCTGTGAAAAGTAGGGAGAGATTTCTCCCCCATATCTTGCCATATAAGGTTGATCTTTTCTATATCCGTTAACCATCAAAAGCTAGAGTGGTGCCACAAATTATGTTCTCTTTTGCAGAGCTGGTAGCCTTGCTCGTTAGCACCCCAAAGGCTTTTCATGATTCAGAGTAAGATCCGATGACTATCGTGTAGTGAACATGCCCCTCTGAAAAAGATTGTTGCAGAAATTTCCGTAAATCCTTCCGATACGAGTTGGTAAGATGTTAAAACGTGTACCACTGTTTTCACAACTGAAAGTTTTTCTATTTTGTAAGAAGATAAACTTCATTTCCGGCTACCAGTCTTAGAAACCCTTAAACAAAAAACTATTTTATCACCTTCCAGATAACCTTTGAAGGGTTTAAATCCCCTTATCATGCTGATTTCAAGTAACAAGGTGGCCATTTAGTTAGATGTGCTCTTGGCGGAAGCATGCCTCTCCAATTGCCAGCCATTTTTATTCAACTATAAACAATTTCAGTCTTATAAAATGTTCTAGACTGTATACTCGCGCCTTTAATTTTTTTGAAAGGCATTGTGGGTGCTGCTTTATCAAATGTCCACTCACTGCACTTTCTGCTGGAGTGTTCATGAGAGCCTGACCTGGTTAAGGCATTTTGTTCTGGCTCAGACTCCTGCCCACAGCAGCGTTCCACCATCAGAGCTGAAGAAAGGACAGGATTTGCTGATGTTGCTTCAAGTGACACCTCCCTCCAAGGTGTTCTGTCTGCAGACCACCTGAGACACATCTTTAGGTTCTGAGGTGGTATAGAGTTAATCCTGTCCAGAGAGCTGTGGTGGATGCAATGTGGTAGATGGATGTCAGTGCCTCAGGATATTCATTATACTGTGCAGTGATATAAATATGTAGAAGGATGGCAATGCCTAGGAGTGTTCTTTATACTGTGCAGTGAGGTAGGAAGAGAGCAGTGCCTACGGGTATTCTTTATTCCATGCAGTGACGCAGTATGATGGCAGTGCCTCTGGATATTATTTATTCTATGAAGCGAAGCAGAAGGATGGAAGTGCCCTGGGATAGTCATTATTTTATGCAGTTGTGCGAAGCAGAAGGGTGGGAGTGTCAAATAATATTTCTTTATTCCATGCAGTGATGCAGTAGGATGGCAGTGCCTCAGGATATTCTTTATTCCATGCAGTGATGCAGTAGTCTATTCTTGTTTTGTGGGTTTGTTCTGTGGGTATAGTATTGTGTGGGTTCTGGAGTAGCGTGCTACTCACCGAAAAAGCAATTCAACACCTCGGGGGTAGCAAGTGCTATATAAATGCATACCTTTTCCCTCTTCTATCCCTCCACTACCCTTCTCAATCCAAATAACTAACACATCCACCACTCAAATTACTTTCATATTTCACTATACTAATTCGCCACTAATCCTTTATGGGTTTTGTAGTAGCATGCTACTCGCCGAAAAAGCGATGCAACGCCTCGTCATCGCCTCGTAAGTGTTACATAAATCAAAATACAATACATCGGGCCTTAGCAGGGAGTATGTGTGTGAGAGAACTGTGCAGGCAGTGTGTACCGGTATCCGTGTGTGAGGCAGCGAACAAGCCCAGTGTATGCAAATCAGGATGGAGTAAGTAGACTGGAGTAGAGTACATACAGCTTTGTATGTACAACAGCAGAAAAACTGTGCGCAGAGTGGAAGTGTGTGTGTGGCAGCAGAGTGTGTTTCTGTGCACTGTCTAGAAGGCTTGACCTAAAAACAGCTGGCCACTGGTGTGATTGCGGTGCCCATAATCTGCAGTGCTCCAGGCCCCTCTGTGCCCTGTTAATGTATGCTATGGATAAAGCAATGGAGTCTGCAGAAAAGTACAAAGGAAGGATTTCGATCGGTCTTATTTACCAATCCTTATTTGAAACTACTTCCATCAAATTGAGAAAAGTATCAGTCACGAAAATGTAACACGATTGATTCATTAAAAGTTTTTAGGATGTGAAACATGCTGCAACAGGTCCTCCTAACATGGGAATATTGACCTCCTAAGATGTGTGTAGGCTGAACTAGTCAAAATCGGTTGCGACCCACAGTTTGGGAAACACTTATTTAGAGTGCAGTTGCTAAACTATACATGTCCAAGTGTTTTGAGTGCCATTGTGCGCTAAGTCTGGTTAGATGTACCAGTGCCATCTTAAGGACTTTTGGAGGCCCGGGCAAGACGTTTTTTGGGGCCTCCAGATCAGGAAAACCTTACAACTTCACTGCACAATGAGAGATCCTTTCAGGAGCAGCACAAAATGAAGAGTAACATCTGCCTGCCAAATGGCACTCCAATTAAACATTGTTGATCACTGGAGTAAACTATTCAATTTTTGTTGCAGATAAGAGGCTCAATATTCTTGTTGCGTGACGCAAGGCCTTATCACCTGGAAACCAAAATCAGCAGAGGAAATCAGCAGAGGAAGATTTTCTTTTCTTTTTCAGATATACCAGTCCAGCCTTCAAGAAGGAAGTTCTACATTTTACCATGGCTACTAGTGGCTTATCTGCTTCTGCTCTGAAGCGCAAGTCTATGCAGTCTTCAATGATTGACTTCCTACCGTCACTGAAGCGCCAGTGTGTTACAGGGGAGTCTTGTCCAGCGCAACCAACTATTGATGAGGCTAGCAAAACTCAGCAAGAGTCTGCCAAGGACAGTCCACCTTTACAAAGACTTCAACGTGTGCCAGAGAAAGAAACTGTCAAACTCCCTGACTGCTGGAACACTAAACAGTGGTATTACTTTCATGAGGAATATAAATGGTTGTATCTTAAGTCAGGCAATATTGGATGCTCTTCCTGCAAACAGGCTAAATCAACAGGTCTTTCAGTGCACAATAACACCCAGGGCATGCGCATAAGTAAAGTGTGGGAAGATGGCAAGGTTGGTCCTTCCGGTGACGGAAAAGCTTTCAGGCAGAAACAGCTCAGGAAGAAGATTATGGAGCATTAGGCGAGCGCTGGTCACTTGGCAGCTGAAGACATTCTAACAGCTCAGCAGAAAAATACATTGGTGGTGACAGTACACGAATGTAATGCAAAACATATGGAGAGCACATGCAGGGTATTTGACACTGCCTACTACTTGGCAAAAAAAGATCGCCCTTTCACGGACCACGTTGATCTAATTCTCCTTCAGACAAAGAATGGCAGTGCCATGGGCCGTGTTTTGCACAGCAATGTGACTGCAACTGAAATAATAAAACACATTGCACTGGAAATGCAACAAAGATTGGTCTGTTATATCAGACAACACAAACCAAAGATCACAGTATTAATTGATGAGAGCACTTCTATTAGCAATGCTTCTACCTTAATCATCTACCTCCGTGGCATTTTTGGAAATGAAAGTACCCCAGTGACCATCTATTTCGGCCTTCTGGAGCTGGCAGAAACAAATGCCCTTGGCGTAAAGACAGCTCTCCTAAGCTACTTCGAAAAAGTTGGACTCACAAAAAGTCTGCTACATGATATCTTGATTGCGGTATGTTCAGATGGAGCAGCAGTAACGTTTGGTAAAAAAGGAGGAGTAGTAGCATTGCTGAAATCAGAATTTCCAAATCTTGTACTGACATGGCACTGTTTGGCTCACAGACTAGAACTTGCTGTGGCAGATACAGTTGATGAGGTTGCAGGGGTCAATCACTTCAAGATTTTCAAGGACTCATTGTATGCCACATACAGCATGTCACCAAAAAACCAGACAGAGCTAAATCTGGCCGCCAGCGAGCTATGTGTACAGCTTCAGAAGATAGGCAAAATGCTTGATACTAGATGGGTAGCATCCAGTTACAGATCTGTGAAAGCTGTTTGGAACTGCTTCCCTGCCTTGTGCAAACATTTTGAGAATGCTTCTAAAGACCCATCCAGACCCATAAGAGACCGGAGTAAGTATGAAGGTCTCTTGAAGAAACTTACATCCAATTCGTTTATCAGAGATTTGGGGGTAATGTGTGATGCACTTCAAGAGCTCAAAGACTTATCACTCTCCTTACAGAGGAGGGACATTGCAATTGTTAATGCCCACAGACTTTTGGTTAGTCAAGTACGTATATTTAGAGCAATGAAGGACTCACCAGGGGAGTTTGCTTCTGCGGCTCAGAGAGCAGTGGACGAGGGCAAATTCAAGAATGTTCCTCTTTTCCATGGTAGAAGTATCTCTGTTGCCCTTAATCAAAATCAGTTTTACCAAAGTCTGTCTGTAAATATCAATAAACGATGTGCCCCGTATTCTGAAAAAGAACTTATAGCCAGCTTCAGTGTGCTAGATGCAGGCAACTTGCCTTCTGGTGATGAATGCATTCTTTATGGTGAAACAGATATCCAGAAACTATGTTCAGAGTTTCAGCTGCCAGCAAGAGATACTATCCAAGCTTTTAGACTTTTCAAAGATTTTGGTGGAAAGAAAACCCCTGAAGCATTAAAAAAGTTAGTAGTTTGCATGGAAACCCTGCCAGCAAGTAATGCGGATTGCGAGAGAGGTTTCAGCGCAATGAACTTAATTGCTTGTCCAACAAGGGCCTCTCTTCTTGTAGAGACCATTTCTTCATGCTTATGGGAAAAACTCAATGGTCCTCCATTTGAAGCAAAGCTGTATGTAAAGAGTTGGCTGGCAAAAGGTAGAAGGTCTGCTGAAGAAAATTGTTGTGAGAAACCCCAGCAAAATAGACACAGTGAATATCTTCAAGGGTTTTGGGAAATCCTGCAATAGATTTCTAAGTAATGTAAATAATTTTTACATGTTTTTTAAAGTGTTTTTATGGCTTATACTTAATAAATATACCTTTTTGCCTATTTTATTATCCTTTGCTGGATGCGACTTCATGATTTTCTTAAGCACACAATGCTAGTTATCTTGATTAAGGCCACGCCCCTACTCGGATAGGCCATGCCCCTACTCGGATAGGCCACACCCCTTTAAGAGATTTGTCACGCCCCTTTTAGAGCACCCCCAGTTTTCTTTTCCCACTTAAAGCCCTGGCTTTGCTGGCAAACTCTGTAAAGTGGTGCTTATCTGTGCAGGTGTGAATAAAATCACATCAGGCCACTTTGCGACCACTCTGTCTTGCTTCGTTTAGTTATTTATTTATTTTTTGTATTTCGAACCTTTAATTTCTCTCTGTCCCGAGGCTGCACTTTGGAATTGAAAAAAGTCAGAAAAAGAGGACCTTTCCAGCAAAAGTGGTTCTTTTTTAAAAATCCATTTCACAGGGGAACGAATGAAGGGAAGGAGGAAAGAGAGGGTAAGTCATGATTTACAGCAAGTGAGGAGGAGAGAGAGAGAGACAGAAAGCGACGGAATAAGAGGAAGAAAGAGGGGGGCAACTGCCAGCGGCAGAGCAGGAGAAGAGGACACTGTCCTTGTCTTCTCTGGCCAAGAAGGAAGATACAAGTCCTTTTCCTTCTCTGCCCACCCTGACTTCTTTCCCCGAACGGCCAAGCCTTATTCTATAGGCTTTGGCTATTTATGGCGTCCTGGGGTGCATTTTTAAAATAAAAAAGTAGGGGAACGGATTGCAATAAGTGAAAGAATTAGGGGCACGCCGTGCCCTGCCGATCCCGCCCACTTCGACCACTGATTGTATCTCAAACTAAGTGCACCAATCAATCCCATTGAATGTGACTGAAAGGTATGGCACCGATGGGTGCATAACAGTGAAAAGAAGCATACCTACTAAATTGTGCTTTTGTTTTTACATTACGCGATATTACTTATTTGCCGGTATCTTGTGTGACGATTTTAGGGGGAGGCATACCTCGGGTTAAAAAATCGTAAAATATACCTGCAGGAGACTGGTTTGAGCAGAAGAGATCAATTAGCAACGCATGCTCCGCAAAAAGCAGTCTCTCGAATGTGAAAAATGCCCAGTAACGTAATATGTTTAGAAATCTCAAGATTTTTCACGTGACACAAAATTCACCGATTTAGAACATTTCACTCGCCTGCCTAACACTGACATTTTGGTGAAAGCTCTTGTCACAAGGGTACACGAACACTCCGGCAAGGGTACACGAACATTCTGGCAACGAAAGGGTAACATAGTTGGACACCTTGTGTGAAGTACCTAAAACCGCTGAATATCTGTGAGAGGAGTCTCAGGCCCCCCTACTCATTCTGCAGGAGTCCCATCATCTTGCCTCCTGCCACTGCAGGCATGGGGTAGGGGCGGAAGGAGAGAAGAAAAAGACAGAGTATAGAGAGAGAACTAAGAGAGAAAGAGAGAAAAGAGAGTGAGAAGGAGAGGGGGAAGGATATTGCATAGATGGAAAGAGACAGAGAGGGGAGGAAAGGAGCAAGACTGGTTTGAACATTTTTGCCACAGCTGCTTTTGTTTCCCCGTCCGGGCTAAAAAATGAATGCGACCTTGTGTAATGTAACTAACAGTGCTGGAAAGTAAGGAGATCCGGCTGGATCCCGGTTCCAGCAGCTATTTCTGGTGTGGATCTTGTATCTGGCTGACACATGGAAACATGCAGCATTTGTCCTGGTGTCATTTTCGACCACAGGGCATAAATCAGGAATGCCTGCACGTTCTCTGCATATATTTTGGAGGAGCAGCAGGATGCAGACAGCAAGGGGCTTTCTTACTTTGTCTTCTAGGTAGGCCCAAACCAAAGGCCTGATTTTAAGGGCCACCGGGTCTGTTGCTTTCCTGACCCTGCCATAACGGACCACAGCATCCAGGAACCCTAGCGCACGGACGCGCTATAAAAGGAAAGGCGCGACCCGCGGCGCGGGACGCGCCCGGGTGAAGCCCGGGCCAAGGGTGGGCCCGTCCACGCCCGTCGGAGCCCGGAGAAGGCTGGGCTGGGCCCATTCTCTTTACATCTGTAGCCGCTTGAGGTACGAACGATCTTATCCATTGTTCTTACACCACAGATGGCGAAAGTAAAGGGAACAAGAGTGAAGTTGGGAGGGGGGGTCGGAACTACCTTGGACTCTTTCCTAGTAAGAGCAGCCAGCGTCCTCTCGCATGAGATTGAGCTGACGGAAAGGCGTCTCTCTATGGAGCCGCTCCTTTTAACACAGGGTGCGTCCTTAGGCCTTGTAAATGATATCCTCCCAGATATGCAACCAACACAAACGCCATTGCCCCAAAATACTTTAGTTCTTACACAAGACCAACATGGGCCCTTGCTCTCTAATTCGTATACAGGGAGTTTACCAAGTACAGGTAAAGAGCATTCCCCCTTAAATGGCTCTTTACTGGATTCTTCAACTGTTCCTCCGGCCAAGCGGACCAGAGCAGGAGGGGCCGTTAGTGGATTAAAATCTAAACAACCTAAAATTACTCGTGTGCCCAAAACTAAAACTGTCCAAACAAAAGTGCAGATTACGAACTCCAAAAAACAGGTAGCGCCAATGTCCTCTAACACACCATCGCTTCAGGCACTGCAACCGGACTCTTTTTGGACAGAAGTTTCTATAAGGCTAAAAGATATAATGGCTCCCATTTTGACAAAATTGTCTCTAATTGAAACACGGCTGGGGGAATTAGAAATGCAGAATTGTTTACTACTTGCCCGTATGCCTCAGCAGAATGCTGCCTCTATGATAGCATCCAGGATTACTGAATTAGCACCATCGATGGAGGCACGAGGGCCACCACCATCCTCAATAATGACATTGACACCGTCTATACCCCTTGGAGGCTCTCCCAACGCTATATTACAGCCCTTAAACCCCCTCCCAAATATGAACGTAACAAGGGTTACTCAGCCCGGTAAAGGGCTAAATGAAGGGGACCTAGCCCGCCAGCCACTATTACCAAGGATGGAAGATAGAAGAGTTATGCATCAGGCAGGGTTACCAGAGAATTTTACTGGAACACTTAAGCACCAGCCACAACATACTCTCCATCTCCCCCCTGCCGCTGCACCATTGGTCCTGGTTTTGGCAAATGTCCCACCCCATCGAGAAGATCAAAGTGAAACCACAAGACAATTAATGGACAAATGTCTTCATTGGTTAACAAGTAACGTCCATATGAATGAGGGGGGGAGAAGGAAATTGGCCAAAGAAGTTATTATGGCCAGGAGAGTGGGATGGGTGGGGGGTTTAAGAAAAGCGTTTGGTGGCGATTGTGTGGTAATTAATTTTAACAATGTGCACACAAGTGCTTCTCTTTTAGCTAACTCCCATGGCTTTTCTCAAAGGAATTCCCAGATAATACCTTTACCCCTGGAATTTTTTATAATGGCCAGGGTGTGACCATGAGAGGGGAACGCAGGGGCCCACAATTGGAAATGCCTTATGGTATGAACGAGGGACCCCTTTTAAATTCTGGAATTAGTGTATGTAATAGATTTGCACCCCTGTCGAATCTGGAGGAATGCGATTGACTACCTATATCACCCCCCAAACTATTAAGTAGGGCAACTACTGTGGCCCTTGTAGAGGTTAGTCCATTGGGGATTCCATTGTGTACACGATCCTCTGTGGAGGCCACTATAGTTCCAAATGCAGTACCCAGGGTAGAGGAATATGAGTACCCCTTGCCAACCTGTATGACTGATATTGAGGGAGCTAGGCCCAATATGTTAACGTGGAATGTGGCAGGTCTAGCTTCCAAAATAGCCAATCTCGAATGGATAAGTAAGTGGCAATGTATGGAGGTAGTATTCTTCCAAGAGACCTGGGCCATAGATCCAATTTTCTTTTCAGGCTTTCGCACCTTCCATTCCCCAGCTGTTCCATCACTCTTTGGAAGGGCGAAGGGGGGTTTACTTGCTCTATTTTCAAATACTATATCCCTTCAAATCAAAGAAGTGGGTCCTAGACATACTCACTTTCAGATTTTTGAGATGGGTAGTAGGAAACAGGGCATTTGGACAATCGTTAATTTTTATAACAATGAGCTTGGGAGGAACTCGAGGGAAGTGGTAGATGCACTAGCATTAGAGATTGAGAAATTGTACAATGGGAAAAATGGGGGTAGTGTAAATCTTGTATGGGTGAGGGATTTCAATGCTCATCTCTGTAAGTTCAATGGCACTAGGGTATGTGGAGTAGTGGACTCCGACAATAACTTCTTTTCACACTTCACACGCAATGAGTATGGTAATGTTTTGAACAGTCTGTTATATAAGTGGAACTTGTCCTTAATAAATGTACCAGAAGGGGGACGGCAAGAGTCCACTTTTAGAAGTTGTACTCATGAGTCTACTATAGACCATATTTTAGCTTCGGCACATTTACATGGGAAAGTGGTCCATACGAGTACCCGATTTTCTCCTTATAGTGATCACGCCATGTTATCTATTTACCTAAGTATTTTATCTGATCCTAAAGAGCACAATAAGGTTGTAGAAGGTGTGATTTTGTCCAGAAAAAATGGTTACCAGCTTAAGTGGTCACAAGTACAAAGATTAAATTTAGGCCCCGAAATTATAGCTCAAATAAAGGAGGAAATACTAGCCTGTCTGGAAGAGAATTCATCACCTCTATTCTTGGTTACCCAGTTTATTGCTCTTCTGGAAAAAGTAAAATCAGTACTCTCACGGGTCAAGTCACCTAATGCTACCGTTAAAGTGGGGTGGTTTGATATAGCCTGTACAATAGCGAAAAAAGCCCTTGTGAAAGCTCTAAATACGTACCCCAGAGATTGTTCTGTAGTGTGTGCGTTACGTAAAGATTATAAATTAGTGAGGAGGACAAGGGAGAAAGATCTTAGGGCACAGGCATGGGCAGATCTCGAGGAAGCAGCTATATCAGGCAGTAGTAAAGACTTCTGGAAAATCGTGAACGCCCCACATTTTAAAGATATCCATGATCCCACATTAGATGTGCATGTAGAGGAAGAGGCATGGGTGAGCCACTTTGAAGGAATATTTGGCTTAGCAATCCCCCCAACTCCACTATTATCCTCCCCAGAGATTTTACCACAGGGAGGGTTAACTTTCTCTGTATTAGAGATACGAAAGGCGTTGGAAGCCTGCACCCCTGGCAAGGCGCCTGGGCCAGATGGAGTTCCAATTGATCTCTTTCAGCAGGATTATAATATGTGGGTGCCTTTACTTACAAACATTTTTAATAGTATTCAGATAGTAGGCCTGCCTCTTTCTTGGAACCAGAGTTTAATTGTGCCCATTTTTAAAAAAGGGGATAGGGGATCCCCAAAGAATTATCGCCCCATATCCCTCCTTGACACTACTGCCAAACTTATGGGACGGGTCCTCTTGGCCAGACTGGAGGACTGGGCCGAATCGCACAACATTTTTATGAAGGCACAATATGGGTTTCGTAGAGGAATGGGGACGGTCGATCAGTGCTTAAACCTTTCCCTAATTATAGGGAAATATACTGAGGCAAAGGCTGGTAAATTATACATGGCTTTCATGGACCTAACCTCGGCCTTTGACTGCGTGTCACACCCGAGGCTATGGTCCATGATGGAGAGTATGGGTATCGATCCACCAATAATTGGTTTCATACGTCAGTTGTACGCCAATGCCACTGCCTGTGTGAGGTATGGCAGGAAGGGGGAGTGCACTCGCCTTTTTAAAATTGAAAAGGGAGTAAGACAGGGTTGTGTTCTCGCCCCGTTTCTTTTTTCAATCTACACTAACGGGGTAGAGTCCTCCCTGTCTGCCCTACCGGTAGATGTGCCTAAATTTGATCGTATCCCCCTTCCGATTTTGGCGTACGCTGACGATGCGGTATTGATGGCCAGATCGGGTTTAGCACTACAAACGCTAATAACAGCCTATTCCGCCTTTATGGCCTCCCTTGACCTAAAGGTCAATGATTCGAAATCGTTTATAATTGTGTCTGGAGCCGCAAGAGGTGAGAGACATCCCCACTTCCAGTTGTCAGGCAAGAAAATTGAGATAGTTGACTCCTTCTCATACCTTGGAGTGCTTTTTGATAAAGACCACTCGTGGTCTAAATTAGTGGCAGCAAGAGCTCAGGGTATGCAAAGGAGTGTTAATGCAGTAAAAAGATTTGCTAGGAAGTTGGGAGGTAGCCCACTGGATGCAATTAAGAACATATATTCGGCAAAAACAAAGTCGGCTGCAATATATGGGGCAGGAGTGTGGGGCATGGCTAATGTTGCACCGCTACAACAAATAGAAGATTCCTTTTTTTAAAATCGTGTGTCCTTACCTCAATCAGCACCAAATTATATCCTACATTGTAAGTTGGGGCTTCCTTATTTGAGCGACAACATAAGACTGGCTCCAGTCTTGTTGTGGCTATCAGTATGGCGGAGGTCTATAGTGGATTTGACTCAAACTATTATTAAGGACTGTTGTAAATTAGATTATTATAAAAAAATTGGATGGTTAAATTATGTAGAGACCCATCTGAAAGCGTTAGGGATCGGAGAATTATTTCAGGACCCTGAGTCCTGTAAAAGGGTCTCAAAGGAAAGAATATCTGATCTATTTATTAACAGATCTAAGTATGTTCGAAGAGAAAGAAACGCACTTATCATTCCTCCATTCTTTATGATTTGGTACCACCAAGTTTGGGGGAAGGTTTTCAGTATTTATCACGAATAAACAATGCGCAGCACAGATTTATTCTTTTGCGTTTCCGCATGAACATGATCCCGCTATTCCTGGGAAACCCTCAAAATAAATATAAATTAGCAGATCTCTCACCTTGTCCTTGTAACAATCACGCAGTACAGTCAGATCTACACATTGTACTATTTTGTAAGATCTATATAGAGGAAAGGACAACATTTATACTCCCTATCCTGAGGTACCACAATTTTAGGCAGTGCCGGGTGGCTATGTACTTTTTAAAAACTCTACGGGACCCATTTGTATGTTGTTCTGTTGCCTCATTTTTGTGGGCTTGTTTTAGGAAGAGGAAAAAGGTGGGACGAGATTTTAGTTGTAACAATTAATTGACTAGTTTTTAAATTTAGAACTGCTTTTTTATTTAAATGTTTTTATATGAATTTATATGGTTCACTGCTATTGTTTAATTCTTATTTTAAATGTGTATACATGTGTATATATTGTGTTGGAATTGTAGATAATTGTGCTTTTATGATCAGTTTTAAAAAGATCGAATAAAGCTGTGTGACTGACTGACTGAATGCGACCTTGTGTAATGTAACTAACAGTGCTGGAAAGTAAGGAGATCCGGCTGGATCCCGGTTCCAGCAGCTATTTCTGGTGTGGATCTGGTATCTGGCTGACACATGGAAACATGCAGCATTTGTCCTGGTGTCATTTTCGACCACAGGGCATAAATCAGGAATGCCTGCACGTTCTCTGCATATATTTTGGAGGAGCAGCAGGATGCAGACAGCAAGGGGCTTTCTTACTTTGTCTTCTAGGTAGGCCCAAACCAAAGGTCTGATTTAAAGGGCTACCTGCCCTTCTTTTGTTCACGTATCACCCTGACTAGGAGCATCTGGAGCTTATTACCTAGATACCAGTGCAGTTCAAGGAAACACAGGCAGAGAGCTTTTCACTTCAAAGTACTTTAAAGAAATTATGACTTGATGGCATGACATTTGACTTTGTTCAACCTCGTATGTAAGAGATGTGCATGAACTGCAAGAATGCACAATTTATTTGTGTGTATGTGTAATTACACAAATAAAGAATTACACCTCCTAAATTTTCTAAACTTCTTTTATAGAGCTTCTCATGCCAGTGTGGTTGTTTGTTTAAGCACTTTGCATTACACACAAAGGCACAGTAAATCATGCAAGTCTGTAAATTAATGAGCAGAAAATGTTACATAAGACAATGAGTATTACAAGGGGCAAGAATCACATATTGTCAAAACTTTTAGACATTATATGTTAAGAGCAGGGGTGTCATGAACGCTCCCGCTCTAGCAGCTACAACGCAGGTGGGTTTTTAATGGGCCTCTTTTGTCTGCAACTCGGCAGACAAAAGTTCATAATTAACCAAAGAAAGATGGGTTGATAGAAAAGGGAAAGAATAATGGAAGGTTAAAAGGAAGGATGAGTGAAAGGATGCATGCTTGTGAAAAGATGGATGAAATGGTGGGTGGATGAAAGGATGCGTGGGAGTGAAAGGATGGATGAAAGGGTCGATGGGTGAAAGGATGCCTGGGTGACTGAAGGAATGGATGAAAGAGTGGATGGGTGAAGGGATGCATGGGTTATAAAAATGGGTGAAACGGTGGATGGGTAAAAGGATGCATTGGTGGGTGAAAGGATGGGTGAAATGGTGGATGGTTGAAAGTATGTGCAGGTGGGTGAATGGGTGAAAGGATGCAGGGGTAGGTGAATAGGTGAAAGGATGTGTGGGTGAAAGGATTGGTAAAAGGGTTGATGGGTGAAGGACGGATGGATGAAAGGATGTGTGGGTGAATGGGTGAAAGGATGCGTGGGTGAATGAGTGAAAGGATGTGTTGTGAGGTTGGTAGGGCCAGTGCACAAACACTTCAGTTTTGCATGTTCACGTTTAAAGTTGACATTTTTTGTAACAATGGCTTTTAGCACACATTTGCTTGCACACCCATATGAGATAGTGAAAGGGTTTGCATACAAATATATTTCTTCGTGCCCACATTATTATAATTTATTATTATAATATATATATAAATAGTTATATATTATTATATTATTATAAATAATATATAATATATTATTATTATCATACTGTAGAACATTCTGTCCAAGGACTGGGTACACTGCACAAACTGTCCTTGTTTGTTGTTGTCTGTTCGGTGACAGCTCTGGGTGGATAGTATCAACAATGACAAGCAAACCAGAGCTCAGGCACAGAACAAATGAGTCCAGTTTTTTTAATATATAAACTGCACCAAGCCTCTGTTCGTCAGAGGAGAATTTCGATGGATTGTCACGATCGCCCCATGCCTGAAATTTAGCCCATCTGAATCCCATCACGATCCTGAGAGGGACGATGGCCTGCTTTACACCAAGACTTGCTACCAGATACACACGCATGAAGGTAAATGGGGGAGTGTTAGACCCGGGATCCCTGGTTGGCTGAGGTAGGTACCTTAGGCCAAATAGGGACCCGCGATTCCATGTCAGGGAACGGAAGGACACCTTCTTAGATAGCCCCCGCTCACCCCCTTGGTAGCTTGGCACGAGCAGCCAGGCTTATCTTCAAGGCAAACGTGTAAAGTATTTGCAACCACGTTCACAGCAACCCAATGATGACACCACAAATGGGCTCCACACGAGTTTCATAAAAACGAGTATAAATTTATGTAAAAAGATATACGATAAGACCACACGATATAAATCCAACATATGCGTATTTGTAATACTCCTCCTGGCTGGTTATTAGGCCAGCCAGCCCTTGTCAGTTCTGGCGATATTAATGAGCACTTCTAAACGTTCCACTACAGTCCTAATACAATGCTATGCAGTTCGTAATGCTAGAATCAGGCACTTTGCAATGTAACAATAACGCAACTCGGAATGCTAGAATCAGGCACTTTGCAATGTAAAAATAATGCAACTCGTAATGCTAGAATCAGGCACTTTGCAATGTAAAAATAATGCAATACGTAACGCTAGAATCAGGCACTTTGTAATGTAACAATAATGCAACTCGTAATGCTAGAATCAATGCAATGCGTAATACGCTAATCAGGTAGTTCGTTATGCAGAACCAATGCAATGCGTAATATGCTAATCAGGTAGTTCGTTATGCAGAAACAATGCAATGCGTAATACGCTCCAGCACCGTTCACGGTGCCTCAGGCGGTCTCTCCGCCACTCGTATTACTCTCCGTCAGCCTCTGTCAACAGTTGCCCCCCACACGGGTATGATGTGAACAAAGAGTACAGCTCCCCACTCCGGCCCCGGTACTGCCACACCTCTGTCAAGTACGGGACGCGATATGAGCCGAAGCAGAGGCTCACACTGCTGGAAGGAGAGAGGCCGAGAGCATCTCCCTCCGAGCCCGCACCCTGCCCCAGGCGTCCACACATTACCTGGGGGGCGCGACCACGCTCTCCTCTCCTCTTCCCGCGACATGGGCCTCCGATGCAATCTTCGTGAATTCCGGGCAGTGGGACTCGGACCCTCCCTCGACGAGGTTGGCTCGCGGCCCCTCTTTGACAATGGCTGGCTCGGGCCGGCGGCTCAGCTCCTCCGGGGCTGCCGGTCCGGGCCGCTGATGCTACGAAGGTCTCCGGCTGCCACAGGGCACACGCACACAGCATCGCTGAGACTCCCTTGAGCTTTGGGTGCACGATCACAGGGCACTCCTCACGCAGGTCTCAGGCTGCACAAAGCACACGTACACAGCGTCGCTGAGACTCACTTGAACTCCGGGTGCACGATAACAAGGCAATCCTCACGAAGGTCTCAGACTGCACAAAGCACATGCACACAGCGTCGCTGAGACTCACTTGGATTCCGGGTGCACGATAACAAGGCAATCCTCACGAAGGTCTCACGCTGCACAAAGCACACGCACACAGCGTCGCTGAGACTCACTTGGATTCCGGGTGTGCACGATAACAAGGCAATCCTCATGAAGGTCTCACTCTACACAAAACACACGCACACAGCGTCGCTGAGACTCACTTGGATTCCGGTGCACACGATAACAGGACAATCCTCACGAAGGGCTCAGGCTGCAAAAATCACACGCACACAGCGTCGCTGATCCTCACTTGGACTCCAGGTGCCCACGATCACAGGGCACTTCTTACGAGGGTCTCAGGCTGCAAAAAGCACACGCACACAGCGTCGCTGAGACTCACTTGGATTCCGGGTGTGCACGATAACAAGGCAATCCTCATGAAGGTCTCACGCTGCACAAAACACACGCACACAGCGTCGCTGAGACTCACTTGGATTCCGGTGCACACGATAACAGGACAATCCTCACGAAGGGCTCTGGCTGCAAAAAGCACACGCACACAGCGTCGCTGATCCTCGCTTGGACTCCAGGTGCCCACGATCACAGGGCACTTCTTACGAGGGTCTCAGGCTGCAAAAAGCACACGCACACAGCGTCGCTGAGACTCTCCTGGAAACTTTTGTGTTCCTGAGTTTCCGCAACAGGGAGCCAGCTCACCTCGGGTCCTTGGGGATAAGTTACTTCAGGACACAGCACTGCAAAGTCCTCTCAAGCAGGGGGACACAGCACACAGCAAAGTCTCTTTAGCCTTTCTTTGGTTAAAACAGCAAACTGCAGGCCAGCTCCAGAACACACAGCAAGGGTCAGTCCTTTCCTTCAGTCTCTTCAGTTGTTTCTTCCTTGGCAAAGGTTCCTCTTGACCACGAAGTAGCTTCAGTCTTGTTCACTCTTGATCAAGCCATCATTCCAAAGTTCAGGGGCTTCAACTCTCATAGTTATACCCCTAAATGTCTTTGAAGTCTTTGTGTTCAGGGGGGCACTGACCCCTGTTCAAACCAGTTCTGGGTTCCTCCCTGCCAGTGACACCTTCTTCCTTTGATTAGTGGGGGTCTGGATTCTCAATCCCTCAGCAGGAGATGGGACTATTGTTTTATGGCAGCAACCCAGGCCTCTTCACCTCTAGGGGCTACTCGTCCCCCTACACTCCAGATGCAGGTCAGCCTGTTGCTGTCTCACCTCCTCCCCTGGGTCAAGACATTCCCCAGATCCTATCGCTTTCAAATCCAGACAGTCAATCCACAACCAGGCAGAGACACACAGAAATGTTAGAGCACAAAGATCCAGCCACTTCTAAAAGAGTGGCTTCTAAACACACAATGCAAAAACCATAAAAAGATTTGTTATTACATTGTGAGTTCAGGCACACTAAACTTCACCTCTCCATCTTAAGCCTTTGGGAAGATAGGCTGGAAAACATATTACACAGCCTTCCCATTCTATCCTATGGGCAAGATGGCCTTTCAACAGTGAAAAACGAAACAGAGATTATTTCACTGTCAGGACATGGCACACACCTTAGTACATGTCCTACCTTTCACATGAACTGCACCCTGCCCAGGGGGTACCCTGGACCTACCATAGGGGTGTCTGATGTGCATAGAAAGGGAAGGGTACGGTCTGGCAAGTGGGTGCACTTGTCAGAACAACATGGCAGTTTAACAAACTGCGCGCAGGCACTGTAATGGCAGGCCTGAGTTCCCTTTTTAAGGCTACTTGTGTGGGTGGCACAATTAGTGCTGCAGGCCCACTAGTAGCAGTTGCATTACCAGCCCTGGCACACATAGTGCACTTTACTAGGGACTTTACTAGTAAGGCAAACATACCAATCATGGACAACCAATTACCATTACACTTTACACAGGGAGCACTTGCACTTTGACACTGATCAGCAGTGGCAAAGTGTCCAAAGCATCTAAGTTGGCAACACCATGTCAGGAAAAAGGTCTAGGGGGAAAGCAAAAAGTTTAGGGAACTTTAGCCACAAAGGGCCAAGTCCAACAGGGAGGTAGACCACTCTCAGGTATCTGGCAGAATCACATCCACCCTATGCTCTCTAGGATAGGCAGTGCTAGGTAGGAGTACAATTATATGTATTCATATAATCAATGCAACAATTATAATGGTTGAATTATTCATCTTCTTCACCATCCTTGTAATGCTGGTTACTACGCTTTGATTTCTTCTACTAATAATTGCAGCACATGTATTTTACACAAGAACTAAATCACTTCAATAAATGTTTGAAATGCCAATCTGTGCATTTCTTGTGTCTCCCTTTGGGCATGCTTGAGTTGACAAATAAAGGGTAGATCTGCTTCTATGATCTGCTTGGGGGAATTAGGGATGTCATGTTCTGAGGTTGCAGACACTATCAGGTACCCTGTAAGGTTTACGGGTCTGGATGGTGCACTGTGAGCTATCGAGGAACTAGATTAACATATTATGATGGTATGAGAGGACTCAGTCCCCATAGTTTTGAAGCTTATATTGCTTAACACACAGTCTTACTGAATTAGTAGGAACCATACGACATGGTGCCACCAACATTCTACATCAGGCACTCATTTAATGGATCTCCTGAGTAGTTTTCTTTCGTGTGCCCAAAGCCCATAATCACCATCCTAATGGAGATGTTCATGGCGTTAGGGAAAATTCCTCCTCAGCAAAATGGAAACTCCTATTTCTGGCTGCAGGTTGTTCGTGCTTGAACATTTAAAAGGAACACCTCACTACAGTATAACTTCTCTGAATTCCATTCATTAAAATGGCTAATCCAGTATCAGTGGTCATACCGCCAAACTGCAGACATGTAGTAACACAGATAATGCAATACCATGGGTTCGCTCTTGGTCAAGGTCCACGAAGCACATAAATCAGAGGTATTCTACTCATCGGTAACATTTGAGCCATCAGACACAACCACCGGAAAATTTCACACATACACTGAAGCATCAATTCCTAACAATTATAGAGCTTATGAAGATTTAGAAATTGCACTATCATTTCAGGAACACATAAACTGGAACCAAGGCACCCTACCACATCCACTAGCAAATGTCAGACTATGTCCACTCAGCAATGAAGGGGCAACATGGCCAGTCCCATATCCACAAATAGCACCACTCACAGCAGCTGAGCTGCTGCCTACATGTTACACAGGTCTAGTTAGATTATACAGACATATGACACATTTGGTTATGCAAATAATAATGACAAACCCAGTGAGGACTGCTCAAGCTGTACAACCCCATTTAGCAATGCCAGCGATTAGTGCAGTAACCATTAATTCAATTATGAGATAGGTTCCCACCAGACAGGAGGAGATTCCATTCTGGATTGCACAAAACACAAATCAGCTTGAAGCAGCGTTTTCCCAAAAGGGACCTCAAGAGAAATATAGAATTCTCACAATGTGTCTACATTTAGGAATGGGTCCCCCGGTGGAAGAGTGCCCACTTGGAGCACAGTGTTTGATGCAATCTATACCATCATGCATGGTATAGATGTGCGCCAACACCTCGCACCGGTCGCTCTGGCAAACCAGGAGCATTAACTACCTAAAATGATTAGTAAAACCTATAGATCAATAATTTGAGATAATTTAGGGGGCAGACATAAAAACTACATACTAGGGGTAATTCTGAAAAGGATAACTTGAAACAGGCACAAGAGTCTTCTAATAAATACTGGGATACTAAGAAAAATAAGGAAAAAAATTAAACCACGGGGTGGATCTCCTCCACAGGAGTCCTCTGAAAAGTGCTATAATCTGCGTAACCAGGAAGCAATTTAACAGCCTGATTGGTACCAGTATACTAATATACATGCTTCTCGTTCCTTTCAGAAGTCATCCAAAAAACGCTCGGAAAGGGGAGGACGATCAGAGTGCAGGTCGGAGGATAATGTGAAACTGAAGACGGACTCGCATCGCTCTTCTGACATCACCATAAAAAGGGAAGAGAAACTTCCACAACAAAAGCCTCAATTTAAGAAGAAAAAGTGGCTAGTATTGCACTTAAATATGCCACAAATATTGAGGACTCTGGTCAAGGAGTGGTCTCTGAGTCTGCTAGTCAGCATGGCAGAGGTCATTATAGTTCGCCAAAATCACAAAAACAATTCTGTCGACTCCCAGAAGGGTATAAGAACAGACCAGACTTGTTCTTTGCCAATGTAACAGGATTGCTACAGAATTTTGACCAGAAAGCATTGTCCTTTGACGATGACATATACCTTACGTATGATGACATAGAAACACACCTAGCCAGAGTATATCATATTGTTGTGGGATATGCTCAAATAAACTGCAAATTCAATTTCCAGAAATCAAAAATTGCTTTTCTCAGTGTCCTGTTCTTAGGATACGAGCTATCTAATGAAGGCGAGAGCTTAGCACCACATTTCCTAGAGAAATGTGCACTCTTACTACCACCCAGCATAATAAAAAAGCTACAATCACTTTTGGTCTTTCTAAACTTTGATAGAACATACATACTAGATTATGCACAATGGGTAAAACCATTTTATGAACTAATACATCCAGACTTCTCAAGCACACATTGAACATCAGAACATACACAGATCTTGCGTTCAGTACAGACTGACATGTTGGCATCAAAATACTTACACACTCATGTTAACACCACAAACTTGGTGATCCACGTAATTGAAGGGACCACAGGCTACTCATATATCACTTTCAACGAGGGTGACAATGTACTGACTGCATATAAATCACATTTATATTCCAAAGCAGAGATGCATTTTGCACCTACAGGAAAAATACTGACGGCTGCACAAACAGCTGTTGTGAAGGTAAGATCATTGGCTCAGGGCAACGCATTATTTTCATGACTCCCATCCCAGCCTTAGAGGTTATCACAAAGGCCAGCATCCCGAAACCAAAAGCCTTATATCCTAGATGGATACAGTAGACCAATTCATTAACAGCAACAGACTCTACAATACAAACACAAGCATACTTACAATATGAACAAGAATACCTTGAGCCCAGTGAAATAATGCCTCTAGATCAGTTTGACTTCATAGTTTGCACTGATGGCTCTGCCCAGCCCACAACTGGAACAAAGCATCAATACTCCACCGCTTGCAAAGTGGTAAGGGGTAAAATAAAGGATGGAATCTTCCAGCCTCTCAAAATATTTAAGCAGCCACAATGTGATTGCACAGCACAGCTGGCTGAGCTGAAAGCTCTAACTCTGGAATTAGAAAATACGGATCCAGAATTCCTCACAATTTTGTGATTTGTATTAGTGTGTCCAGTCTCACAAAGAGTATTTACACTATTGGAGCCAGAATGGATTCAAAGACTAGAAAGGGTATATTATCAAGCACAAGTTGCTTTGGGGAAAGGTGGCAAATCTTAAAGCAAGTTTTCTATGGGCATATGTTATCCACAACCTGAACCACCAACATATAGCAATACACGTTGAAGGGAATTCACTGGCTGATGAAGTTGTAAAGTCAGTAGTGCAAATTGCTGTCATAACTGCAATAACTCATTCCCATACGAGGGTAGATGAACACATAATGGTGGCTGTCACAGCTTCATGCTGTGGCACTCCAGTACCAAAGTCATATCGAGCAAAATACTCCTATCTATTGAGTGTGCAGAACATTCTGTTTGCTTGTATTCCCGGAGTAGGGGTTAGAGCAATTCCAAATTCAGATTGCAGACCAGAATTAATCATGGCAGTACATGAGGGGTTAGCTTCTGCCCACTCTGGTTTGGCGGCTAAAGATCCACTACTACAGCAATGCTACTGGTGACCAGGTCTATGTAAACAGACTAAAGACTCTGTCCTTAAATGGGACATTTAGCATCAAATAAAAGATTCTACCTTGGCACGCACACCACAAACACCCCTCTTGATTTCTGACAAGACTCTTGCCTGTGTATATCTGGACCATTGCGGACAAACAATACACAGTGGTGGCTCCTTTAAATACATTCTGTTAGCAGTGGATTCATGTTCTTGATTCCTATGGCCACAGAGATCGCTTGAGGTTTGAACTGTTATAAAAGATTTGCAAGTCTTCATCGGGACATATGGAGCAGCTGCTTTCCATTCAGACCAGACACAGAGTTTGACTCTAAGGCATACCAGGATACTCTGGGTACCTTGGATGTTGCTGCACACTGTTCTTCCTCCTACGATACTGAGAGAAATTTGATAGTGAAGAGGGAAAACTGTGACTTAAAGCAGACTTTAGTAGCTAGAGCATTAGGTTCAGGTCGCAGTTGGACCCACTAGCTGTATGGGGTCCAGAAAGCTTTAAACAATCTGCCTTGAAGATCCCTTTAAGTCCTGTTTGGAGTCCAGATGTGGGTTCCGGACTTCAACAATCCTAGCACAGTGGTGGGGTTGAGATACTTTTTGATATCACTAAATGTTTGGCTGTCTTACGGGATCTGCAATACTTCCAGGATGAGCAATCAAACAAGCTTGAGAAACGTTCTGCCACTGGAGAAGTGAAGGAGCAACCAGAAACTCCTGGCTGGATTCCAAAGATTGGGGATCTGGTCCGAGAGAAGATTGTGGACAAGACGGAGTTCGGCCCATCTTACAGAGTGCTGGTGCCAGTCCTGGCAGTTGAAGGTACACAAACTGTACTTTTACCACCCCTTGCTGGTTGTAAGAACAAATGATTTATGCTGATTGACCTGATCAAAACACACCATGTGGCCAGTCCTGCACAGTAGGCCACTAGCATTCCTTGGTGGTTATCTGCCTCCTCTCACTACCATACAGGATATTCCTTTACAAGCACTAACCAACTCAGAGGTTTCTGTTCCCCGGCACGGATATCTGACACTGACGTTTTGCTACTTCTAGTTACAGGCTACAGCAACAAACACCGCAAACAAATTCAGCTTTCACCACCGCACACCATCGATAAAGTTATTTATTATGATCCACCATTGGAGTTAACTACCAGTTCCACACTGCCCCGTAATGTCCCTGTTTTTGCAGAGACTGCCTCTGGCTATTTTGCTGACAATTATGACTTTGCCATTGATTCGTCAGACCCACCATTGAATGGAACATGTGCATTTATAATTTGGCTCCAAAGGACATATTTTGTTCCACAGTGGATTTACATTTTGATTTCCATTTCATTGCCTGTCCTTTTCATATGGATTGGTTTTGTGACAGTATTGTTTTTGCTTTTAAATGGACATTTTCTCCCAGACCGCTCTGCAGTTGAACTAGTAGCTGAGGTATTGAGACCTCATTTTTTATCACACAAAGTGCGGAAAAACCTGTCCCTGGAGAACATTTCAGCAGTTCCGGTAATAAATGGAATTGTTTGGGATAAGGTACCACTTGACATTTTTGGTACTACAGAGACTTTGCAAATACTATATGTATTCAAAATATCGCTTAATGGCGTTATCATTCCTGGCAGCATCTCTGATGATTGGGATCTTACTACTATGAGATCTATGCTCTGTGAGCTGAAACATTATAATCTATTTGAAAAGGAAGATATGTATATTGGAACATCTAATTATGATGAAATGTTTTATTACCATCACTATGCGCACCACTAATTACACAGAGCTAGTACTCCACGTGCAGTATTTAATTTTACACAATGGGAACATTGCCCTACACCACCTTTGGGTAACTCAAAAACATACTTAGAGAAGTTTGCATATTTTTCTAGCAACAACCCCATAGATTCAGAGTCTTATTATTATAAACTTCTCCCTTACCAGCCAAGAAAAATATGCTGACCGAAACAAAATTAATTTATTCAGCCGCTTTATTCCCCAGTTTTTTTATACAAGGGTTTAACTTTTGGAAAGACAACATTTATTTCAAATCTGTTTGGGGAACAAAACACTGGCAAGTGCAAGGTAATGAGGCTTTTAAAGCATGTCTAATACCAAGACAATTGATTTTCCTGAATAAAACTGTACAACAAACATCCTGCCTATGCTTGACCAAGGTAAAGGATCTCAATACACCAAGCATTCACACATTTGCATGTTTTGAAAATTGGCAACAATTCACAAACTACACAGAGGAAAAGCTTAACAGTATACTAAGGAATGATTATACAATTCTTCACATTCCAGTCCAGTACAGGGCTAATATGGCTTTGGATTCTAATGGTTGTCATGCACATTTTTGAACAACATGAAGGGTTTTAGAATAAACAGGCCAGACCTATAATATGTACAGACACAACACTCAGGGGTGGTAACAACGTACCATGTGGGAAAGTTATGCTTTCAATGGTTACCACATTCCACGTTAGATGAGGAGAAAGAACTCTTTCTCTCCTTTCAAATGACATGATTTAAAGGATTTTTTTGTTAGGTCCTAGAAAGCTACATCATAAATGCTTTTTGCATGCCGTGTACAATGAGTTGGGGAAGGTGTCACAGCAAGAAGTTGCTGAGCTGATACATGAGGTTGACAGAGTGAATCTAGAAAAGGCTCTAGGAGTAGTTGACAATAGTATGACTACTTTATCCAGTAGAATCTCTTCCCTGAGTAACATTGTGTCGACATTGACATCATACAGAGTGACATGTCCCTCTCACAACATGGAAAAAGTCAGCTTAAATCTATCATGCTATTAAGCTGGACTTTACAGACTCTGAGGAATGGTTGTGTGCCATGAAAGCCTTTGAATGTAACTGATTTATTTCTGCCATGCAATTTAACATGAGAGCAGAACATAATGGCAAAGAAGGACACGACATACACAATGCTAAACAGAGAACATCCAGAGAAATTACCATTCACTGTGGTAGAAATGCCATCAGCCGATTGGATAATTTATGGATTTATTTCTCTGTCAGTTTCAAAATTCCACGCTAGGTACTGTTTAAAACACTTCAAGGTGGGCAGGTATGAAGAGTTAGGGCAGAGATTTGTACATGAGACATGGGTCTTACCTTTTAATTACAGGTGTAAGAATGGAGACACTCAGGGTTTTCTTAGTGGTACAGACTGCAAGAATGCTTTTGGCCATTCTGTAGTTTGTAGGGAGCTTGCACTTCACAGAGCATGTAATACGTCCAAGGCAAACTTAGCTTGTTATCTGAAGGTTTCCCCAGCAGCTGTCATTCGTCCGGCATTCAGATTACTTTCCAATGGGAGTTATTTGATGTTGAATAACCAAGGCTGCTGTATGATGAAACCGGAAGTGCCCTATGTGGTGACGGTTTCCATGGTCGTGACCTGTTGTACAAATGTGCTTTTTCTACTGGTTCGTACAGTTAGAGGGGTGATGGTAGGCCTCCAATTCCTATTTTTAATGTGAACTTTGATAATCTAAGTAGAATGAAAGCATTATTGTTTCAGAAGGAAGTTTCTTTAACATCTGCAAAAGAGACGTTTGATCTGCAAGTTACAATTTCTTCTTCTGAAATACAATCGCTACTATGAACTAACCTCCCACAACACTTTAGAGAATTTTTGCACCGCATATTTAATGCTTCAAATACTTCAGGACTAGAATTTTTTTTTTTAAAGCGATATGGTCTGAGTTTGTTAGCACTTTCCAGACTGTCTTCGGAGTGATTCCATCATAACTTCTCTGTTTCGAATGACTTTGGAGGCATTCCGATTATTCTATTTCTATTTGTCAGGATCCTATTTCTATTTTTACTGCTCCTCAATGTATGGTCAGCCATGGGGCCAAACGGGAATGGCACTACCACATGAGCTAATGTGTCATGAACGCATGATGCAGTATTTTGGTGCGCCCTTACTTCAGGAACTGAATGACGACTGTTTTTTGTCCGATTGACATTTTATGGTTATATTCTGCACAGCCTGTGTTCCACTGTTTACTGTAAACTTTCGAGTGTTTCTTGTATATATGCTTTGTAATGCAATTGGTCCAATGTACAGATGTGGAATTACTGATGGGTCCATTAAGAACCCTTTTGCAAAGATGTTCTGCGCGAATGCCATTGCGGCAAAATGCATTTTATGAGTCTTCTCTGGATGCCTCGGTTCCTGGATTGTCGGATTCTGGCATATCCACTGCCAATGCACTACCGGTTATCACACCGTCAGCGCCTGCTTATTGGGTTGGATGTTTGTTCTTTGGGACTTGTGATTGGGGTGCCAACTGGATCATTGGCTGTGGAAGCTTGAAACAACATTGTTTCTATGGACGGATGGATGGAAGGGTGAAAGACTGAATGATGGATGAAAGAATGAATGGATGAAAGAATTTAAAGGTGAAATGGTGTATATTAGCGGATGAAAGGATGCATGGATAGATGTTTGGATGGAAGAGACAAGGGAGATTTTCTAGGGGGCGTTGGGCTCACTTGCTTGACTTTCTTGGTGCCAACAGAGCTTTGGTTCAAAGTGGGGGGGTATTTTAATTTTCAAGCTACTCCCTTGGTTAAGAGTGAAGGGTCGGTAGGAATCCAATGTCGGATATAAAAATGAATGCAGTGCTTGTGGTTATCCGTACTAACAAGACTTTACTATTTCCTAAAGGAGGCCTTCTTTGAAATCTTAGAATACCAGCAGATTGAATAAAACAATAGGAATCTAAACCCATGACTTACAATTTGCACACAGCTCCTTGATACAGGTAAATAGATCACTGTGTTCTATTCAAATGATTGCAACTTATAAACTTGAAGTAACAAAATGATCTCAGTGTAGAAAGCATTAGCCCACTTACTTAGCTACATAAAATACAAATCTGTGGTCTTCTTGTTACACAATGTGCTTTGCAGCAAGCACATTACCCTTTATGCTACTTTATGAGTCAAAGCCGTGACTGGATAAACCACAGAAGTCTCCCAGAACTGTGGTCAGGGTCGGACTGGCCTATAGGGCAATCAGGCAGTGCATGATGTGCTGCTCTGTCAGAACAGTGTGTGGGCGGTCTTTTAGCAGTTTGTGTGCAGGTTTTGAGGCCTGGTGGGCCATTGTTTGTTAATTTCCCTGGTTTTACCATAAGCCTTGCCTGCAGCAAACACAAATGCATGCAGTCTCCCTTGCAAAATACCCCTACAGTTTGAATTTACAAGATCAAAACTGGCCTGATAAGCAAATGTGGTCTACTTTTTTTAGTTATCTGCATTCGCTAATGGGGCCACTTTTATTTTGGTGCCCGTGCCGCTTTTTGTCCCAGCCTGACCCTGACTGTGGTAACTACTAGAGTTATGTTATGGCTACTAGAATCCCCCACAATTTGTCAGGCACGCAATGATAAGATAGTTAAAAATGCAGCCATTTTGTGGCCAATTAGGTAAGCTAGAACAAATTTACTGTCACACGTCCTTATTGCCAATTTCTTTGCAGATTCTTTTTTTAATAAATGTATTATGTTGTCTTCCAGAATCAGATTTCAAGCTCTGCCCCACATGACTCCACCCCTTTCCTCATTGACACCTTGACCCCAATTTATGGGTTCCCAGATTATTTTTTTTATCTATTCCAGCACTGGTAACTAGTGCTCATGTAAAGTGCTCCAATACCTTCGGGTCTAGTTTGCGCTATATAAAACTACAACAAAAAATAAATAATAATCTAAACCTGGCTCGGCGTGGTTCTCGCTTTTTAGGTCTCGCCTAGCGTTAGCAGCGCGCATGCGCTGATCTCGCCATGCAAGGGCTTCTTGGAATCAATACGGTTTCCGAAGCTTTCAGGAGCGGACTTGAAGCCCCGCCCATCTTTTTAATTCGCTGGCGTCATCCTCCATGGTAAACGGTGGCTCACGATTGGAAAGGAGGCTTCTTAGTCCCTCCTTGTTACCGCTCTGTCCACTTTTGGCCCCGCCCACCGGGACTGGATCGTGTACTCGCGGAGTTACACGCTCTCCTTTAAAAGTCTGGAAGCACTCTTTGTTTGTCATTTTGAGCGTGGGCCGCCTCGGACGTGCTTGTTTAAGTCGGTCACCAACCACTTTTTTTTGTTCTTAAAAGAGGACCGCGCTTGTTTTGTTTTCTTATTGATGCTCACTAGTATGCCGCATTAATCATTTCTTTATTCAAATTAAACTTTGTTATCCAGCTGCACGCCACAGTTGTTCATGGCGGCCGCCCACTTTCACCGCGGCTCCCTTCCCCCCGCCCCTCAGGATAAAGAGACGCTGCTGCTTGCCAAATCATTTATTTATTTTTAAATGTTTACTTTGCGCAGTCGCCCGTCAGTGCTTGTTTGTTATTGCTGCTCACTCGCATGCCGCATTTCAGCTGGAACAATGGGGGCTGCACGCCAATCTTAATTCGCGGCTTGCGAAATCATTTCTATATTGAAATTAAACTTTGTTATCCAGCTGCACGCCCCAGTTGTTGTTCATGGCAGCCGCCCACTTTCACCGCGGCTCCCTTCCCCCGCCCCTCAGGAGAAAGAGACGCTGCTGCTTGCGCCACCATTACAGGCCGCCCGCCTGCAGCTGAGCAGTACCCCTCGCACCTGGAAACATGAGGAAGCCGCTTCCAAGCTGACCATGCTTAATTTTCATGGCTGATGCCTGCTTTCTCCGTGGCTCGAGCGGCCTCCTTCCCCCACCACCCAGGATAAAGGGACGTTGCTGCTTGCGCCACCATTACAAATGCAAAAAGAACAATTGATGGACAGAATGCAGAACAATGTCATACATTCACCTCAGTACAGAGATCTGGGCCTAAATCCATCGTTTTTTTGCTCACCATGCCATTCCAGTTTGGACCCAGCCATATGCAAATCAGTCTTGACCCTGCGTCCAATGGGAACAGTCCAGCCCGAACTGCCAGGCCAGGTCCTCCCTGGACTGGAAACAAGCATCCTAGGACCGGTTTCGGGCTTTCAGCCCTCATCAGCCAGGATAGCTTGACTCCAGTGGCATGGAGAGCACGGGACCCACGTCTGGGCATACCCGTCCCACTCGGGGTGACAAATGCAAAAAGAACAATTGATGGACAGAATGCAGAACAATGTCATACATTCACCCCAGTACAGAGATCTGGGCATAAATCCATCGTTTTTTTGCTCACCATGCCATTCCAGTTTGGACCCAGCCATATGCAAATCAGTCTTGACCCTGCGCCACCATTACAGGCGGCCCGCCTGCACTGAGCAGTGCCCCTCGCACCTGGAAACAAGAGAAAGCCGCCTCCAAGCTGACAGGAGAACGGACACCAGGCAGAGAGTGGAAGGATCATTCAATGCAGCCTTGGTATGTACAGCAAAGGGGAGGCAGGGCCCTGCTTACAGCATGCACCTACCCTTCAATGCATGAAGGTTTTAGCTGTCAAGACGCTGCAGACGGTCCAGGGCTGGTTCTGGTGGGGCCTGCTCTGGTTGCCCACTAACTACACCTGGGCCGATTTAGAAGACGATGAGGAACTGATGCTGCCCAAGGCCTCGCACTTTTATATCACCATGCCCAGCACGCTTCTCTTCATGATTGTCAGGTTCTTCCTTGAGAGGTGAGGAAAAGTGCCAAGCGAGCGTTTTTGAGAGAAAAGGGCGAGGCTCAGGGATGCTTGCATGGCCATTGCGGATATCTCGAGCTGTCCCATGTGGGACGTGAAGTCTCTGTGTTAACTCTGCCTTCTGGGACTTGTATTTCTGTTGAGAAACTCTTGTAAGTGTCTAACATGACACCCATACAGTCCCAGAGACCTGATGCTTATATTAAGTGGATGTTTGAATTAAGCGAGGAAAGTGCATTCTGGGACACGTAGTCCCCGAGATCTCATCTCGCCCCTGTAAAAAGTATTTCGTTTCTGTATATTCTGTTAATTATGGCCCAGCTGGGCTATTTAGATTTAGGAAAGTAGTGTTTTTTTTCTGTGACGTATAACATCAGAGACCATAAGTATTGTGGTGCCCAAAGACTTGAGAACCACCCTCTATAAAGTATACAAAGCTGAGATGGACTAGTCTGAGACCGCAGTGCCAGTGGGTGTGTTTTTAAAGTAAAGAGAAAGCAGCGGGCAGACTGGAGACTGGAATGGAAGGGGCAGAGGGAGGCGGCTCGGGGGTCCGCGCTGCTCTTTCGGGTTGCATGCTTGCCTTAGTGCTGGCTAAGCAAGCTGAAGGCAGGAGGCAGTGCCAGGTCTGTGAGCAAAGAGCAGTCAGGAAGTGACGTTCTCCACCCACTACCCCATGGATCCGTCTACCTTAGGGTACAGCGTTTTCTTGAGTGTTTGGTAAATTCCTCTGAATGTGGCGTGCTAACCTGTCTCGCCGTCAGTCCCAAAACACCACTTAGTTCTTTAACTTTTATGTGCAATGGTGTGCGCAGGAGCAGCTTCGTCGTGGCAGAATTCATTCAGTTTAATAATTTTGGAGTCTGACTCTGCCCTCCACCCCCGCCCAGATAGTTTTAACAGAAACAGGTCCTAAACACCCCACCTGCTCAGTGTGCCCCCTAGGCAAGGGTAGTGCGGTTTAGGGCAGGTTCACAGGCTTCTGTGACAACCTCCCCCCAGCCACTGTGAAAGTGTGCAGTGAGTGAACCCGAAGAGTGTGCAACAGATTTGAGAGGGAAGCAGCCACCAGGGGGTAGGGGTGTGCCGATAGATGTCTGTGTACCGGGTATTGCATTGCTCCTGTATAGGTGCTTTAGAAACAGATGATGGAGGGGTGACACCCAGGAGCTGACAAAATATGGGGTGTGTTGACAGATGATGGGTGATTGGCTGTGGTGTGCGAGGGCTCTGTGCTCCAGTGTGGCGATATTGTGCTCCCTGGTGTGCATCTGGAGCTAAGAAAACTGAGTCGTAGGGTTTCTATGGTGTGTTGATGAGCAGTTAAACTCTCCACTGCTGCTGAAGCTAAAGAGTGCTGACAGTTCTGTTAAAGACAATCTTGCGACTCCAGTGATATTAATTGCATTTCTTTGAAAAAATGTCTGACGCACTCTTCAACATTTAAAGCCACTCCACAGAAAACAACATGAGCCTGAATCTGATGATGGCTTACAACTTCAACAAGCATTTGCAATGCAATAGACAACATATCACAAACATACACTGATTAATACAAAGATATAAAACAATACCATTAGCAAAACAAATTGCTTTAACTTGAACAAAGGCGAGACCTATTGCATTTCCAATGCTTGTTTATGTAGGAGTTGGGACAGCGTCTCACAGAGAATAGACCATGTAGTCACCGCTTGGGACATGCAGTGACAGCTGTGATCACGACACACTCCATATAATGACTCATTTCCAGAGAAGGGACAGACGCGGAGTGCAGCTGCGGAATGACGTACAACCACAGACCCCTGCAGGGTCCCGGATGGTGTCAAAGAAAACTAACTCCACGGGATAATTCCCATTGTTCCTTTTTAATTGTCCTCCATCGCTGTTAGCAACGAGAACCAATATACATCAGCCGTCAGTACAGACTCATTTCTGAGCTAATTTCAGTCTGGTTGTAAAAACGGTGATTTTAGAGAGGCTGGAATTAACACTTTTATGCAGACAAAGAAGGTGATATTTTAAGGGAACTGCCATACACATTAGCCTAACATGGAACATTAAGTTGGTTATATTTGTGAACAAAAAACATTGCACTCATTGGGCCTGCAGGAAATCAATTTTACAGCAAAAAAGGCTTCTTTAAGTATACGATCAGAACAGGGACATTATATAGTGATAGATTATTTTTGCAAACTCATTCGTCAACAAAAAAGAGGCTTAGAGGTTGCCTCCTTGTCATAATAAAGCTGCTGCCCAGGATGTTTCCTGTGCATTATGCTAACGAATGAACTTATAGCACAGCCAAGCGCATTGGAGCAGAAGCATAGTTTTGTCAGATGGCTAAAGGAAGTGACAAAAGCTACAGGCCCTCAATAGGAGTGTGATATTTATTGCACCTGCTAAAATCCGGAGTCTGACTTTATCGGGTTGAATAAATACCACCCAATTACAAGTTTCTGGGAAATAAAATTTGGAATTAGGTAGCTTACCACACCAAAATCACAATGTTCTGGAAAATACTGGAAATTTCCCGCTGAAGAGTAACATCTGGTTTTATCTGCCAGGCTGTTGTAGCGCTTTTGGGCAAGTAGCATGCTACTCCGGAACCCAAAGTGGATTAGCAGTGGATTAGTGTAGGGAAATAAAAGTTGTTAATTCGAGAGGTGGACATGTTAGTCTGTTAGTTGGATTGAGCAGGAAAAAGGAGGGATAGATGAGAGAAGTGTCTAGAAAGTGTTATTTGTGAGATCTTAGTAGTAAAATATAGTTTAAGCTGAGTCAAAGGAGGAATAGAGGAGGGAAGAGTCCTTAAGAGGTTATTAGGGAGAGCATAGTAGTAAGATGAGGTTTGGCATGAGTCAGAGTGGAGGTAGAGAATATTTTGAAAGAGGCGCAGGATGAGACAGAGTAGTGAATTGCAGAGAGTTGAAGGTTTTTTCCGACAGTAGGAGTAAACTAATAAATATATTTATACATAATGACATAGAAAGGTGTGTAGATGTATGGAAAATAATACAAAGATATAAAAGTTGAATTATATACAGTCTCATATGCATAGAAAGTTGGAAACCCAGATTTTCAAATGTTGGTGCACATTAAGTGGATTTATTTGTGTACGGTTATTTTTTTTTTTAATAATTATTATTTATACTTATTTATTTTATATTTTCTTCAATATTTCAAAAGTGAAGAACTTATAAATATAATTGTTATGATCATGGAATGTGTGGGGTAACATGAGTTACTGCACATATAGCAGTTAAATGGGCTACTTGTAATGAGGGTCATATCGTGGTATTTTGATGCTGCAGTATTTTGAGGCCCTTACATGGATGCAGACGGGGATGGGGCAGGAAGTGCTTCATGTGTGATGTGTGCTGATGGAAAACCAGAGATGTGATTTAAGGATTTAATAGATGAAGTCTTAAAGATTCCTTCCCACTACCCATCATGCTACAGGATTCAGGATCACTTGCAGACAGGATATCTAAGGGCATATTTATCAGGGGGACTTTTTGCGCTGCATTGCGTGAATATTTGATAAAAATGCCCCTTGGTGTTTAGCTATTACAGGTAAAGTGTGAGCTGGCATAAGCAAGTCAAGAGCTCCTGGTTGTTACTTCTCCCTTAGAGGGAAAAAAGTTGCCTGTACGTAGATTCAATTGAGCCATTGAATATACCTTTTGAGCTAAAGGTGAGGCTTCTGATGGTGTGGGTCCTGAATATTGGGTAGGGAATATTGTTATACTTTAATATCATAACCATAATATTGAAGTCAAAAATATTGATGGGTAAGTAGGTATATATTTTCTATACCTAACACCACATAGGTATACCTTGGCACTATATATCTTCAAGGGATGTAAATGTGGAGTTAAGAATAGCACATCTATACTTCCATATATGCACTTATTTTCTAATGTTATTTTCCTTGATATTTTGGCTAAGATATTAAGGTATAACAATATTCCCTGTTTGATATTCCAGACTACAACCTATTATGACTGATTTGCTCAGTGTCACTCTAAGTAAATAATAAGATAAGTAGTGGAGTGTGGCTGGTTGTAAAGATAGTGATCTTTTTGCTGTTTAGTTTGGCATCTATAAGTTTTCGGCAGCTCCTGACACACACAATTAGATGCTAGACAGGCAGTTGGTACCTGAAAATGGAGGTATTTGTTTGTACTTTCTATGGGGAGTTTAATGTCATCAGCATGGAAGTGGTAGAATCAGATTTTTAAGAGTGGCTACAGACAGATGTTAAAGACCAATGACTTAAGAAAATAGACACAACACCTAATGGGATCTGGAGAGAACGTGCCAGTTTAAATGTTTAAGTTTATTGTTAATGAAGGATGCAAACCAAGTAGGAGTCAGAAGATACAGCTACCCCTTACGTGCTCAAAATCAGGATTTCGTAGCCTATGGTTGTTGAAAGCTGAAACGATGTCTTGAACTATTGGATGGTTTTAATTATCTTTGATAAACTACTTTGAAATTATACCAGAATTATGCTGTGCCTGGATGCCATTACTAGAGCAGAAGTGGGCCTGAAAGCCATATTGAAAGATGAAACTGTCCCAAAGAGTCTTTGATAGGATCTACCTGTTTCCTTATGCATCAGTGTTGCAGTGAGGAGGCCAGCTATGGACTTCTTGTTGTCTTTTAAAGCCCAGCTGAATGTGGCTTTCCTGAGTTAGGCCACATGCTTCCAAGAAGATACTTGGCAATGTTCCCTGCTCAAATGAGTTGTTTGAGATTGTAAATGAGATATTGAAGGTTGGCTTAAATATCATGCGCACTCTTTAAGGATCTGATGGGTAATATCACTGACATACATGCACAAAATAAAATGAAGAAAATGTCAATAATGAGTACCTTTTATAATAGGAAAACATAGTGTATATTTTCTTAATACTTATTTACAAAAAGTGTTTAATATTGTTACAGCGATTTGTTAGCACTGTAAAATCACTCTTTTGACAAACCTGGATGAAGATCCCAACTTTGGCAATGACTATAACGTACCACCCACTTGACATTTTTCAACCTTAGCTATCAGCATTAGTACTCTTACAAATTTGGAGATGTTGTGGATGTGGCATGGGGATGGTAGACTGGTGGCATGGTGGAGGATCCAACACCATGGGGTTATCCATGAATGGCAGGTGGAGCTGCAGTGTCCCCTGATGGCAAGTGGAGGCCAGGGATCCCCGGGATTCGCTAATTCACTGCCATGTTTGAATGGCACTGAAGGAGGGGGTGGAATGCAATGGATTCTCTATTCGCTCGGGTTTAGATAATCCCTTAGATTACCAGTTTTGAAGTGTACATTAAGTGTTCCAATGGGTGATGACAGATGAATCCTCCATTGGCTGGTGTGCTCCTTCTTCCTGGTTTGGGTAAACTTTTGGATTATATAGCCCTCCGGGATGAAACAGTGTTCGAAATCATATCCACTTCAATGGACTGACTAAAGTCTGGGGATGGAGTGCTCTGAGACTCCCTGAGGCTTGGAGAGGAAACACACCAAGCAACTTCAAGCTCAAACCTGGTAAGGCCTATCTCAGGCCTCGCCTTCAGTCGCTGCAAGCTATCTCTGAGAACGTCCAAACGATTTACCGATGGGTGTAGGGACAGTGACTGGTGGCTGGGGGGGAGTTGATATGGGGATTCAATCATCAACTTTTCAGACTCTCCCTTTTGGTAAGTTGGTGGGTGGGAAGATGGTTGGTGTGCTTTGATGGAAGGAGATGGTAGCCCCATTGGATCAAAACTAAAATAGAGATCAGAGGGGCACATGCATAAACCTAAATACCGATCGCAAACGGGCTGATTCGCAGAATTGGCCCCTTTGCGACCGGTATTTAGGCAATTGGGATGCATCAAACCAAAACCCATTCGCAATATAGGTAATTGCAAATTTTGCGATTACCTAAATTGCTGAATGCTTTTAGAGAATTGCAAATTGTGATTCCCTATTTGGGATGCATCAAAGCCTTTCCTAAATGCGACTTCGCATTTAGGAAACGCTAATTACCATCAACTGCAAGTTGATGGTAATTTGCTAAATCTTTGAAAAATGCACAAAAGTGCATTTTTCAAAGGGCATATGTGTGCGCCACATGAGCACAGATGCCAAATTTGGAGGTGCAGCAGGGTGGCCTTTAAGGCCCCCTACCACCCTTCAAATTGCATTCACAATTCGCGAGTACCTATTTGGTACAACCAAATTGCGAATGGCTTCCCATTCATTCCTATGGGCAACTAGGTTCAATGGAATGAATGGGAAGGCATTCCTTAATTGCGAATCGCAATTTGCGATTCGCAATTAAGGAATGTGTAGGAATCGCAAATATTTTTGCAAAACCTACATGCATAGGCAATTGCGATTCCTTAATAGCGATTCCTTAATAATCGCTATTAAGGACTCGCAATTGCCTAGCTTGATGCATGTGCCCCTTAGTCGACCTATCAGAATGCTGATGAAATGCAGTAGACATGCATATCCATATAGAAGGCTGATCAGAAATGTGTATTATTATTATTATTGACTCTTACTGAGAGCCACTAGAGTGAATGCCACATTATAAATCTGGTAATTCATCGCTGACAAAAGTTGTTAACTATTGCTGCTGGGTCAAAAAGGAATTCCAGTTTGCTCTGACAGGCCTCTGATGGAAGGCAGAAGACGTAGCTGTGTTACTCCTCTGCCCCTGAGTACCAGTTGGAATCGGGCACGGATGATTTTTGGGGCCATACATAACATAAAATTAAACATGGGTAAAAAGTGAATAACGCTTTCTCTCTTTGTCTATGATGTCATTCAGAACCCTGTGGTGAAAAACATCCCTGTTGTTCAATATTACTCATCTAGAATTCTATATTATTATTACTTTTGTTAATATTATTATTACTACTACTGCTACTATTGGGATTTATTTATTAGGTACAGGATCAGGTATGCTCTCACTGGAATACCAAAAGAAGAACCTCAGTGACCTAGAGAGGACAGCAGGAGATGATTGTCAGGGACCTGCAAAAGCTCAAGTGATCTATAACTAAATGCATATCAAATGTCAAGGCATTTCATCATTTAGGCCCAGGAACTCTAAAGGTGCTACCATTGCAGGGGCAAATCTGCAACACAAGACACATGCACAGCATTTAATTCTCAATCCAGGGAGCCTGAGAGGCAAACAAGGAACCATTAAATTATGGAGAAAAATATGACATGTTTTATACAAGGAATGGCTGACAAAATGAATGTCTAGCAAATGGAAACACTATGCAGGTCACCCGAGCTTCTGAGATCAAACTTATGAAAATTAAAAGCTAATCTAATGTGAACAGTTTGCGGCTGTTGCAAGTTCTTTATCACTACCTATGGGAGCGCAAGATAAAAGGCATTATCATAGTCAAGACGTGCCAAATCATGCTTGCATGTAGAAGAGATTGAATGGAAGAATTTTACATATTAAGGGACATTGCCAGAAAGTGGAGGTCTGTGTATAAACCTGGCCCTCAAGCAACAACTCCTTGTCTACTATGAAGCTCAGACTACACTTCAATTACCCCTGCCTTTTCCACTTTTAATTTAAGAATATTGAAAGTCATCTAACTTTGAATATCCTTGGCATTCTCCCACAAATATAACAGATTTGGTAGAGTGTCGAACAAGTCTGATGATAAACTGTGCAAGGAAATGTCCAAAAGCAACACCACCCTTCGTTGGAAACACCAGAGAGTGAAAAGGAGGGTAAGCTCCCACCTGAAGCATTTGTGCCAGGAAATGCACCACTATAAAGACAAGCCTGCAGTACCGGCTGCTGCAATACGGCTGACCAAAATAAATGTGTTTACTGGGTCAAAAGTGGCAAAAAGTTTGAGCATAAGCATTCCATCCTGTCGTCCACTAACTCTGATCACATGGTACTAATTTAGGATGAGAGGAGAATTTAGGGGAGAGGAGTTGGCCTAACGACTAGGGCGGTCGACCTCGAATCTGGGGAACTGGGTTCGAGTCTCGGCAATGACGCTGAACATCCTGTGATTCTGGGCAAATCACTTAATCTCCCCGTGCCTAACAAAAATGAATGTGTCCTCATGTAACGCAACTGGTGCTATGTAAAGCGCTCTGATACCTGAATCCTTCGGGTCAAGTTCGCACTATATAAAACTCTGTAAAAAAAAAAAAAACTAGGACAGCTGCCATATAATGTTCTATGTATGAAGTCCGACCTGCATGAATACCTTGACAAAGCTATTTAATTTTCCAGTACAGAGTCACCAAGCCTCAGATGGAAGTCCCAGGCAGGAAAAAAGGACTTTGAAAGGCCTCCCTAAATGGGACTGAGGGGGGTGAAAACCCTATTCAAGCAATAATCACAATCCTTGTCAGAATAAACCACAAAAGTCACTAAATTAACCTGTGATTAACCCTCTGGTAGCTTGGACCAAAAGCAGCCAGGCTTAAGTTAGAGATACTGTATAAAGTATTTATGAAGCACACAAATGGTTATAAAGTTAAAACACAACACAACAAAAATCCCCAACCATTTTAGAAAAATAGAGACATTTCTAATAAATAAAATGCAACCAAAACAACAAAAATCCAGTCAGCAGAACTGGAGATACTGAATTTAAAGGTTTTAGGTAATTATAGCACCTAAAAGCACCAAAGCATCATTTGCCGTCCTCTACTCATACTAGACCAGAGGAAAGTCACAAGTTCAGACCGACCGCAATGAAGCATGGGCCAGATACAAAGACTAAGTTAGCCCCACTAAAAAAGTTACCTTCTCAAATTTCAGCGCGAAGAGTCCTGTGGAGGAGGCCGTGAGAAACAAGAGGAGCGTCACGGATGGTTGTTGTTGTTGTTGTATGTACAGCAGGCGTGGCGTCATGAATGGTTGTTGCTAGAGCATTGTTTTGGCAGTCACCACAGGCTGTTGTGGCTGTAGCGCGAAGTGCAGATCTTCCCTTGCCGGTCGTTCACTGGAGGTTTACGTTTGCGGTCTTCGTGAGCAGTGGAGTTTTGGTGTGAACAAGCCCATTGACAGTTTTGAAGAACCCAAAACATCAGGATTTCTCCTATTCATGCAGAGGAGTGCACTCTGATGCCAGCCAGGGCTCCATGACCTGTGGAGGCGCTTCTTGTGTATCAGCGACTCACACTAGCAGAGACCTGCAGGACTCAGGCAGGTGCCGTTACAGGTCCAGGCAGATTCAGTTGCAGCAGGTCAGCTGGGCAGTTGCAGATAGGCTCCAGAGCTTGTTGTGCCCCTATAGCTCAGAACAAGATGTCAGCCAATGGACCATTGGAGTCACTCAGGTAGCCTGGGGTGAAGGGAACAGGTTCAGTCTTACTTCGCAGACAGCAGAGGAGGCCTCAAGCAGCAATTCAGTCCTCTGTGGAACAAGGGAGTCCTCAAGTAGCAGGGCTTTCTCCTATTTATTTTCCACAGGTCTAGGAGTGCACTGAAGAGTGGTTCAGGAGGTCCAATATTTGTACCTGGTGCTATTCTTTGAAGAGGCTACTCCTATATCTGTTTCTGGAAAGTTCTTCCCTTCCCCTGTCAAGGCTCAAAGAAGTCTATGGTCACAAAAGACTAGTGTTAGGTTTCTTTGTGAGTGCTGGAGGCAAGGCCTTTGAAATGTAAGTGGGGTAGGGAACAGCTCCACCCACTACCATCCTGACAGGTTGGCCCATCCTGCTCACACAGAGTCCTATATTGTTCACTGTCTGGGCCCATTATGCATTCGTAATGGGGGAGCCATTAACAGGCCCAGCCAGCTGGAAACTCCTAGAATACCAACTTTCCAGAAGTGGCATTTTCAAAAGTGTAGTCCAAAATCTGACTTTACTATTAAAGAAGATTTTAAATTACAATTTATATGAACCCACACATACATTTCTACTTGCTCCCTACCAAACGTTAGCACTTATTAAATATAACCCAATTTTATCCAATGAGAAAGATAGGATTTACAATAGTGAAAAACAAATTTAGGAGTTTTTTACTACCAAGGGACTTAAAACTTAAAAACACATGTCCTGTTTTTTTTAAATACAATGCACCCTGCCCATGGGATGTTTAGGGCTTATCTTAAGGGTGACTCACATGTATCAAAAGGGAAGGTATAGGCCTGGCAAAAGGTTTATTTTGCCAGGTCAAATGCCAGTTTAAAACTCCACTACAGGCTGCAGTGGCAGGCGTGAGACATGTTTTAAACAGCTATGTTAGAGGGTGGCACAATGAGTGCTGCAGGCCCACTAGTAGCATTTAATTTACATGCCCTGGGTACATGTAGTACCAGATACTAGGGACTTAAAAGTTAATTAAATGTGCCAATCAGATGTAGGCCAATTGTACCATGTTTTAGGCAGGGAGCACAGGCATTTTAGCACTGGTTAGCAGTGGTAAAGTGCACAGAGTCCTAATGCAAACAAAATCGAATTTCAGAAAACAGGCAGGTTGAAGGCAAAAGATTTTGGGGGTGAGCCTTCAGAGAGGGCCATGTCCAAAGGGACGAGCCTTTAGGTATTGATAGAATGATAGGTCCTTACCAAATGGGCCACCAGTCATACTCTTTAGACAGTGGAGCCAACTGATGCTCCTCTATAACCTACCAGTTCACCACCTCCCACTAAGGCAGCGGGAACATTGAGTTTGTTAGGGTGATGGCCATGCTGATCTCAAGCATGGATCCTGCCCCATGAATCTCTAAATGAGGCTCATCCTATCTGAATTAAGGGCCCATTTCTATCAGCCCACTGATGTAGGAAATAAGGAATCTAAAACACAGACAGATGAGGTCACTGGCCCAGGATCAAACACTGAGTTAAAGGGAAGTTCCCTGGCCATCAACTTAACCACCACACCATATCACCTCCATAGAAACGGTTTGTGATCGTTGTGATAGTAATGTCTTCAAGGGAATTGTGTGTGATAATAGTGCTGATGTGCTCTAAGAAAGAGGACTAACAATGGTGATGGAAAAGTCTTCACAAAGTTAGTTTGTACTGACTATAACATTACATCCTTACAGTGATGCCGCACAATGGCAAGCATAATTAATCCTCAGGATTATAGTATGCTACATTCATGTTCATCTCCCTGCATAGATTGCATGTAATATTAGTGATGTCCCTTCAGAAATGGCTTATAATTACAGGAAGGTTTATATCCAGATGCTTTTGGTGTGTAATTAGAGTGACGCTAAGGTCCCCACAAAATTTGTGACTAGATAAATAGAATTTGAACCAGACACCGTACCAGTGATTCTTGACATGTTCCTCCTGCATGGTTCACGCAATGCATTAAGAACATCTGTACTCACTTCTCAATCGGATCCCTCATGGTAGTCTGCAAAATTTAGTGTGCAATTAAATCAATTGTCATCTGTGTTTCATAGCAAACTCCTATTTTTCCGATTTTAACTTGTATTTGCTTAATTTGGAACATATAAATATTTAATCATCCCTATTTATCTCTCTGTTAATCTAACCTTGTTGAGGTTCCTTATTGATCTGTTCTATAATGTCAGTGCAATCTTAGTTCAGGCAGACCAACCACTTCTCCAATCAAAATAAGGAAAATTCTAGGCAACAGTTCAACTTTTGGGATCACTTGGACAAGACAATGAATCTTTATTTCATTCCCTTTTCAGGGTCAAAATGCCATACAATTAAAGCTGGAAATGGATAATGCCCATCGTGATTGACACACGCTCTAAATATATCAAATTGTAACTAGTTTTGACTAGTAATATCTCTCATTCTTTACAATACTGTCTGCAATGTCCACAAGCTATGGTTGAAGCTAAAATGTATTTAGTACTATCGTGCGATTGTATGGGGCTGAACTGAAGAAATGTGTGGTGCAAGATGCATACACATAACTTCCTGCACACGAGATAATGCTACTCATAGTGTATTATGTAGTTAGTTTGTACAATATTAACCTTTTGGAACAATCTGCTATAACATTTGCTTTGAGCTAAATGCAGGCTTCTATTTCTGGTAAAGAACTTCCCCGTTTCACTCACAAATCACCCCGGGTGCATTTAGCCAACAGTACCACCATAGTTGAATATCCAGCAATCACCCACCTACGGAAATTTGAAAAACATAAAAAATATTTACACCTTTTACGTCTTTAGCTTGCATCCAAACTTATACTTCATACATATACACACAGATGTTTTTCAGGAGCGGCCCGTGCAGGTAAGAGCAGTGGGGCCGGGTTGGGGGGGATTCGGCAGACGACAACAAGGCAAAATTAAATAAATAATTAATGTTCCCTCGTCGTCAGTCGAAATAGTCCCACCACCCCACCACTCTCACCTGAATGGGCCGCTCCTGCTGCTCTTCCATGGTAAATAACATAAGCTAGAAATGTCACTAAAGGAACATCAAATTCACGTTTCCCCACAAAATGTAAGCTTCTGTAGTGGCTTAAATTTTTTTTTTATTTCCTAATTATATTCAACCATCAGGATACCTTACCCAGTGTGGAGGTCTCTGTCTATGCCTCTCCTGTCTATTATGTGCAGAGATCTCTGACATGACTAAAGAGATAAATTCACACTTAAGTACGTCCAGTGTAATGATATTCGGAGGGCTAGAGGCTAGTATGCTGCCTAGAGATATGCCCTATCAGGAATGATAAATTGGTGTGTGATGTGGTGAAATTGTTTCCCTGGAAGGAATCCTTATTAAGGACGAGAACCCTCACTCACCCAAGGGTGACATTCTTCATCATTGGGTCCCCTCCTCACACCCGGACTGCAAGGTCCGTGGTGTGGGCTACAACTCCCAAAGCGGGAGGAGCAGAGGTGTTTTTGATGAGCAATGGAGATAGAGTAAGTGAGGGACAGAGTGCATTGAGAAATTATAATATGTTGTCTGGGTTAAAATTACTGCCAGAGGGCCAAAAGCTCTTTATTCTGTAGGTTCAAAGGATCAGAATTAAAAAGAGGACTGGTGTTTTTTAACAAATATTCCCCTCTTGGTGGCCAACATGTTTCTGCCCATCAGCGGGCCCCAGAAGGGGCTCCAGGGCATTCATCTGGACCTTTAATGATTAGTCACTCTGTTCAATGTGCTCATACAAAGCAAAAAAAGCAAAAAATTATTCTTTATACTGGCCCGTCAAGGATCAAAAGAGCCAGGAAGGTGGCCCAAATATGTGGGGGGTCCACCATCGTTCTCCTCAAGGAGTCAGTGGTATCCACCCTGAAGCCATTAGGTACATCCAGGAGCGCCCCACGGTCACAGGGTGCTTAGGTCCTCTCTGGAGTCATGGTGAGGGCTCCAAATTTCCCAATGATGAAGCATGTCACCCTTGGGTGAGTGAGGGTTCTCGTCCTTAATAAGGATTCCTTCCAGGGAAACAATTTCATCACATCACACACCAATTTATCATTCCTGATAGGGCATATCTCAAGGCAGCATACTAGCCTCTAGCCCTCTGAATATCATTACACCGGACGTACTTAAGTGTGAATTTATCTAATGGTGGGATTAGTACATAGCTGGTTAGGCCGATCCTGCGATCCCCAGTGTGAATACTAATGACTAAAGAGATCTCTGCACACATACATCTATGCTTTAGTAGTAGAGGGAGGGAGTGGTGGCTGGAAAATGGCAAACTCATACTTCAAAATAGAAGGGGTATAGGGAGGAGTAAGCGGGGTTTAAGGAGAGACAAAGAGGGGTGTAGGCAGAGACATGCACCCACCCATTAAAGAGTAAGGCCATTCCTATTCACAAGCTGCACTTCTGAAGTTAGTACAGGCAAAAAGAACCCCAAACAGTAGTAAATGTACTCCAGTTCATATCTGGAGTATGTCCAGCACCACACAAGGCCAACCACTGATAATGCACTATCCTGCCATAGAAAACTATAGATACAGGCACTAAAATACCACCCCTCAGGTATGAAGGTAACATAAATGAATTTATTTTGATTTCTTAAATATATATATATAGATAGATACACACAAATATATTTATTTTGATACACACACATATATATATATATATATATATATATATATATATATTATCTACTGGCGGTCGCCAGTAGATAGTTATAGTTAAAACCTATTATCCATAGGAAATCCGCGACATTCTATTTGAAATAACGTTGGCGCCGGTTGACGAATCTTCGCGAAAGTTTCCAACTTGTTGGGGCGCTCCGGTCCGCTCCTATCCTGAAAGTCTCGGGGTGATACGTCAAGCGGGGGCCGAGAAAAAGGGGGTCCCAAAACGCGTTTTCCCCATTCATTTTTCCATAGGAACCTTTAGTCGCAGCTACAGCCCGAACTGCTGAACGGAATTACACCAAATTTGGCAAAGAGGTAGCCCTTGGTTCAGTGTCGTGCCTTTTGCTTAAATGGTGTAAATCCGTTCAGTAGTTCCTGAGAAAATCAAAAGTAAAGTCACATATATATCTGGGCGGAGCCTAACCACACATGTCATCGTGAGATCTGATTGGCTGTCAGCACTTCATCCTGGAATTGCTGGCAGCCATCTTGGGACCAATATAAATGATAGTACCTCATTGAAATGCATTGTAGTGAATAGAAGATTTTGAGGGTCACCAAAAGGAGAACTATAAAGGGTGATAACAGGCTTTAGTTACATTAGAATTTATTTGTTGATGGTACCATACTAATTTTAGGAATTGTGGTGTATTCTAAGGTGATTTTACCATGTGAAAAACCTTCTGCTGGGATATCATGAATCATGTTTGAGAGAACACTATTTTCTCATGCTTGTCCCATGTAGGTTTGGAAGGTGCTCCAGAAGCTAAAATGAGAGCATATTTTCTGTAAATTCACATTATCTTTCTCACTCATGTGAGAATGAAGTCTGACATTCTCAGTAAAACATGTACATCCTGTGAGAAGTTGGCCTGGCATATGCTGTCCACTAATTATAGTGGGCACCTTGCACCAGTCCAAATCGACTCTTATGGTAGGTAGGTTAAAGACAACCTTATTGAAAGCTATCCTAGTGGTAGCTATGGAGAGCAGCCTTCAGGCTAAGTCTTGAAGGAATGTAAAGCAGCTTGTTTTACCAGTCTATAATCTCTTGAGTGACCAAATGAAAGAGCACCACTCCAGGTATATATTCAAAATATATGTATTTATTACTAAACACACCCCTCTAGTCTCTTTATGAGGCTAGAGTTCGAAGTACATAAGTAATAAGTTATTTAAACACAGTAATAGCACAAATACACGTTTGGGCCCTAGGGGCGTACCAAACCATATACCAATAAAGTGGTATAAGAACCACGACTGAACTAGACACTAGGCCTAGAGCCTCTAGAAGTGCTTGGACCACAAGGAACCACCCAAGGTAGTGACACAGGGGACCCACGGGAGACGCGTGCAGTGTAAATACACAACCGCGATACGCCGTTTACTTCTATGGAGAAAGTCGCGGTCAGGAAATTAAAGGAAAGGGACACTTAGAGGAGGACTAGGAACAAACCCTTTGAGATCTAGGACTTTGAAGAGTCTCTACCCACGGGAGCACCAGAGTACTCGTGTTACCTCACCCAGCGAAGCCGGGTGCATAGGTGCCGTTCGGGGTCGGGTTTCGCTGTCGATTCCTATGAAGATCTGCTGCAAAGTGCTGCTGGCGACCAGGAGGAAAGTGTCCGGGTGGATCCAAGAGTGGATCGAGGATCTGAAGTACCTGAAAGCAGAGGGGACAGAGTCTGGGTCACTAGCCAGTGACCAGGGAGGCGATGGACAGATGCCCACCGATGTCGAGTGCTTCAGATTCGATGACGGTCGTCTTGACTCTTCAGCCACGAGGTCCGGGAGGAGTTGTCGGTGACCAGGAGCAGGATTCGGGCTGTTGCTCGATGTCTGTCGAGTGCAGAGGTGTCGGCGACCAGATTGGACCCAACAAGCCTTGGCAACGGCAAGTCTCGAGTAAGATGTAGATCGTCGATGATGAAGACCAGCAAGGTCTGGGGAACTCACCCAGCGAGGGTAAGTGAGGGCAGGCCTGGAGCAACCAGACTGCCAAGTAAAGAAAAGATTGGCCTTCGTTAAGGGCTACTAGCCAACGGGCTAGCGACCGCAAAGGAGCCTCGTGACGCCGCACGTGGAGCTGGCTTACAGGACACTCGTGGAGTGGGAGCCAGTGATCTTCGGTGCAGGTGGTGCTGGAGGCTAGGGCTACTCGGAGCCCAAAGCACGACTTCTTGGGAGACCCAGAAGATGGTGCACTTGCAAATGTGCTCGGTGTCCAGGGGTCACGGTTTCACGTCACCCACGATAGCCACGGGCCTCAGCTTTGCTGGGGACTCAGGGTAGCCTCGGGAAGTCTGAGAATCCACCTCTGGTGATGCGATGACTTCGGCGTCCGACGGGAGCTTCAGTGATGCGAACCGGACAGATGCTTCTTTGGTGCCTGCCAAGCAGGGGAGTCACTCCTTGACCCCAAGGGAGATTCTTCAGTCCTCTAATCGTGAGTAGAGCGTCGAAGGTCCAGGATTCTGTTTCAGAGTTTCGTCCAGGTATAATCTAAAGTCCTAGGGACTGGGTTCCTACCTTTATTCTAAAAATAGGGGATGGAGTACTCTGTGGCCCCACCTATGGGTGGGTCAGGGCAGAGGGGTGGCTACACCCCTTTCCTTTGTCCAGTTCGCGCCAAAGCAGGGGCTGCAAGCCCCTGATCCGGTTTGAACTGGGGTATGCACAGGGACACCAAATGTGCCCCCAGTGCAGGACTTCAAAGCACCCGAAAGTGCTCCCGCCCAGCCCCAATACACATTGTCCTGTCTGGGGAGGTGGTCACACCTCCCTGGGGCAGGAAACCTATTGTCCAGGCCTCCCCTGCCGGAGTTTCGTCCAGCAGCAGGAGGCCAGACTCGTGTCTGTGGCAGCAGCATCCATTTTGTGATGCCAGGCTCTGGAAAGAAGTTACCGGACTCGTCAGAGTTAACATGCCTTTCCCTCTAGAAGGGTGGAATGCTACCCCCGCCGCCAGTATTGGCGGGGGGTAGTATTCCAAGATGTTTGACACCAAACACGACATGTTTAGGTGCAGCCATTCCATAGTTAGCATTTTACCGCGAGGATATAATGCGTTTAAGAGTATATGGTCAGGCTGCACTACAAACAGCATCAGAGATGGTCTCTGAACGCTGCAGAGGGGCCCGGCTCATGCAGGGGCACCCTCTCACATAGGAACCATGCACTCTGCCTTTAGGATTGATAAGGCCTGCCTTAGGAGTGACTTATAGGTTTATATGTGTGTATGCATTTAGTGATATAGGTAACCTATACCACAGCAAGGGGTGCATGCACCACCTTACCCAGGCTGCAGTAGCAGACCTGTGGTGCCAGTTTGGATGGCCTACCAGGGGTGGCATAATACATGCTGCAGCCCCTGGCAGGCCTCTGAGGTACCTATGCCCTTGGTACATAGTATACCATATACTAGGGACTTACAAGGGCACTCCAGATCCCAATCAGTGATGTGCCTAAGGCACATGGAGACCCTTTTAAAGAGGAAACAGCTAGGCTGGGGTTCTGAATAGCAGGGCCCCAGCCAGACTAATGTCAAAAACCAGTGAAGTATCAGCAAAAAGTGGGGGTACCCCTGTGAAGCAGATCCTACTCTCCTACACAACCCCCCCCAAACGTAGGGACATTAAACTAACCTTGCCCAGTTAAGTCTTCATGTTCTAAGTGGAAATACCTAGAGAGTCCATCTGCATTCGCATGGTTACTCCCAGGCCTATGTTCCACTGTAAAGTCCATCCCCTGTAGGGAAATGGACCACCTAAGCAGTTTGGGGTTTTCACCCTTCATTTGTTTTAGCCATAAGAGGGGCTTATGGTCTGTCTGAACCAGGAAGTGTGTACCAATCAAGTATGGCCTCAACTTCTTCAGAGCCCAGACCACAGCAAAGGCCTCCTCTCTATGGCTGACCAACGTTTCTCTCTAGGGGTCAGCCTTCTGCTAATAAAAGCTACTGGCTGATCCTGACCTTCTTCATTCAATTGTGACAGTACAGCCCCTACCCCCAATTCAGATGCATCAGTTTGAACAATGAACTTCTTGGAGTAATCAGGACTCTGCAGAATTGGAGCAGTGCACATGGCCTGCTTGAGGTCATCAAATGCCTTTTGACAGCTAACTGTCCACTGAACCTTTTTGGGCATTTTCTTAGAAGTTAAGTCATTCAAGGGTGTCACTATTGATCCATACCCCTTGACAAATCTCCTATAGTACCCAGTCAGGCCTAAGAAGGCTCTCACCTGAGTCTGGGTAGTGGGAGCAGTCCAGTCCATGATGGTCTGGATCTTGCTCTGCAAAGGTTGAACCTGGCCTCCACCCACAAGGTGGCCCAGGTACACAACCTGACTCTGCCCTATCTGGCACTTAGTGGCCTTGATAGTCAGGCCTGCCTTTTGCAGGGCCTGTAAAACATTCCTGAGGTGGACCAGGTGATCCTCCCAGGTGGAGCTAAAGACAGCAATATCATCTAGATAAGCTGCACTATAGGCTTCCAGTCCTGTGAGAACTGTGTTCACCAACCTCTGGAAAGTGGCAGGTGCATTTTTCAGACCAAAGGGCATCACCACAAATTGATAATGCCCACTAGGGGTTGAAAATGCTGTTTTGGGCTTTGCAGCATCAGCTAGTCTGATCTGCCAGTAGCCAACTGTTAGGTCAAATGTGCTGAGATATTTGGCAGAGGCCAAAGTATCTATGAGCTCATCTGCCCTGGGTATTGGATGGGCATCAGTCCTAGTGACTGCATTGAGGCCTCTGTAGTCTACACAAAACCTCATCTCTCTTTTCCCACCACTGGTGTGAGGTTTAGGTACTAGGACTACTGGACTAGCCCAAGGGCTATCTGAGGGCTCAATCACTCCCAATTCCAACATCTTCTGGACTTCAGTCCTGATACAGTCCCTGACATGGTCAGGTTGCCTATAAATCTTGTTTTTAATAGGCAGACTGTCCCCAGTGTCCACTTCATGAGTGCACCAGGTGGTCTGACTGGGTGTCAGTGAAAACATATGCCTAAACTGATTGAGGACTTGCCTGCAATCAGTTTGTTGCTGGGTAGTGAGGCTGCCTGCCAAGGCTACACCATCAACTGACCCATCGTCAGGGTTCTGTGAGAGCAGGTCAGGGAGTGGGTCACTCTCTTCCTCCTGCCCTTCATCAGTAGCCATGAGCAAGCCCATGTCTGCCCTGTCCACATATGGCTTAAGTCTGTTGACATGGAGAACCCTTTGGGGACTCCTGGGTGTTCCTAGGTCCACTAAGTAAGTGACCTCACCCTTCTGTTCAACAATAGTGTGGGGTCCACTCCATTTGTCTTGGAGAGCTGCTGGGGCCACTGGCTCCAACACCCACACCTTCTGTCCTGGCTGGTAAACAGTCAGAACAGCCTTTTGGTCATGCCAGGCCTTCTGCAGTTCCTGGCTAGCCTCAAGGTTTTTGGTTGCCTTTTTCATGTACTCAGCCATCCTGGAGCGGAGACCAAGTACATAGTCCACTATATCTTGCTTTGGGGGCTTGAGAGGTAACTCCCATCCTTCCTTCACCAAGCACAGTGGACCCCTCACAGGGTGGCCAAACAGAAGTTCAAAAGGGCTGTAACCAACCCCTTCTGAGGCACCTCCCTATATGCGAATAAAAGGCAGGGCAAGAGTATGTCCCATCTACGCCTAAGCTTTTCTGGGAGCCCTTTAATCATGCCCTTCAAGGTTTTGTTGAATCTCTCAACTAAACCATTGCATTGTGGGTGATAGGGTGTGGTGAACTTATAAGTAACTCCACACTCCTTCCACATTGCTTTTAAGTAACCAGACATGAAGTTAGCACCCCTGTCTGATACTACCTCCTTAGGAAAGCCCACTCTTGAGAAGATTCCCAGGAGGGCCCTTGCCACCACAGGTGCTGTAGTGGTCCTGAGGGGAATAGCTTCTGGGTACCTGGTGGCATGATCCACTACCACCAGGATAAACCTGTGCCCAGAGGCTGTTTGGGGATCCATGGGACCAACAATGTCAATCCCTACCCTCTCAAAGGGCACCCCCACCACAGGTAGTGGTATCAGGGGGCCTTTGTAGTGCCACCTGCTTTGCCACTGGCTTGGCAGGTTACACAGGAGCGACAAAACTCCTTACTGTCTTCAGACATGTGGGGCCAGTGAAAGTGAGGGACAATTCTGTCCCAAGTCTTGTTCTGGCCCAGGTGTCCTGCTAAGGGAATATCATGGGCTAGGGTCAATAGGAAGCCCCTGAACTTCAAAGGTATTACCAACCTCCTGGTAGCACCAGGCTTGGGGTCTCTACTCTCTGAGTACAGGAGTCCATCATCCCAATACACTGTATGGGGACCACTAGCTTTCCCAGCAGCCTCAGCAGCAGCTTGCTGTCTGAGGGGTTCAAGGAGGGGCAGCTCTGCTGCTCCTGGCTCAGATCTGCCCTAGAAGGTCCCCCTGTCCCCAAGAACTCAACCTGTTCAGGTTCAAGTTCCTCTGGGACAGTTCCTTCTTCAGGGCTGAGATCATCCCCCTCAAGGGACTGATCTTCCTCCTGAGCCAAGGGGAAGGCACTGCCTTAACCCTACTACTCCTCCTCTTGGAAGGCACTTGGTCCATTCTTCCAGAATCCAAGGCCTGTTCAGTTTTAGACAGTTTAGCTTGTGACCTGGTCACAGCAAACACATCTGCAGGGATCCCCAGCATTTCTGCATGGGTCCTGAGCTCCACTTCTGCCCAAGCAGAAGTCTCTAAGTCATTGCCAAGCAAGCATTCGACTGGTAGGTTTGCACTTACCACAACCTTCTTAAGGCCAGTTACCCCTCCCCAGGAGAAGTTAACAACTGCCAGAGTATGGTCTGTTCTGACATTGCTAGCATTGGTCACTTGGTACATTTCACCAAGTATAACTTGCCCAGGTAGCACAAGGTCTTGTGTCACCATTGTGACACTTGCCCCTGTGTCCCTAAATGCCAAAGCCTCTCGTCCATTGATTAAAGGCTGTTGTCTGTACTTGCCCAGATTACTGGGACTCACAGTGGAGGTCACATCCATGCCTCCATCACAGACTAACACAGCCTGAGTCAGTTCCCTGACTAAGTCAGAGCCCAACTCAGTTCCCAGGGTGAACCCTACTAAACCCTTTGCTGGAGCACCTCCACCAACTGTACTAGGGGGAACAGGTGCCTTAGGGGCATTGGTGGGTGCTGGACTGGAGTCTTTGGACTTGGTGCAATCACTGGTCCAGTGGGTCTTTTGCTTACAGACCTTGCACCATGGTTTTCTTTGGCCTTTACCCTTGGTAGACTGGGAATCCCCACCAGAAGAAGATTTTTGGGGGCCTGATGAAGACTTTTGATCTTTACCCTTCTCCCCACCCTTTTCAGAGTTCTTAGCATCTTGCTTCTTGGTTTCCCCACCTTGGTTCTGTACCTTCTGCTTCACCCTGGTTCTGACCCATTTGTCTGCCTTCTTTCCCAATTCTTGGGGAGAGGTCAGATCAGAGTCAACCAGGTACTGATGCAACAGCTGGTTTTGACAGTTATTAATAATCTGCTCCCTCATTATCAGATTATACAATCCTGAGAAGTCACACACCTTACTGCCCATCAACCAGCCTTCCAGAGCCTTGGCAGAACAATCCACATAGTCTACCCAGTCTTGAGTCTGTGCTTTTTGGGTGTCTCTGAACTTCAACCTGTACTGTTCAGTGGTTAGGCCAAACCCATCAATAAGAGCACTCTTCAAGACCTTGTAATTGTCAGCATCCTCCTCTCTAACAGTGAGGAGCTTGTCTCTACCTTTGTCAGCAAAGGAGAGCCACAAGATTGCTGCCCATTGCTCCTGAGGGACCTTCTGTACTTTACAGGCCCTCTCTAAAGCAGTTATCCATTTGTGGATATCATCCCCACTCTGGTAGGGAGGGACAATCTTGCTCAGGTTCCTATGGTCATAGGACCTTTCCCTATCTCTAGGGACATGGCTGCCACTATGGGACTCTAGTCCCAACTTTCTTCTCTCTTTAAGGAGATCTAGGGATTCTCTATCTAAAGCCAATTGCTTCTTCCTGATCTCCAGTTGAGTTTCCTCATACTGGACCAGTCTCTTTCTTCTCTCATGAGAGGATTCCCTCCTGTGAGAAGAAACAGAGCTCCCTATTGAGGTGCCAGAGTGGTTAGACTCCTGAGAAGGAGACCTAGACTTTCTGAGCACACTCATAATCCTTCCTGGGGGGACAAAGTTGTGGTTCTCCAGATCCTCATCTTCATCTTCCCCAGAAGGGATTGGGTTTTCCAGGTCAGGGTCATTGTCACCCTCCTGGTCAGTTTCAGAGGGGGGCTGGGGGTAGTAGTACCCCTGGTCCCTTCCTCATCTGCTGGCCCACCCTCTGCTCCTACCCCTTCAGTCTCTGAGGACTTACTAAGATCATAAGCCACCAACAACTCCTGGAGGTGTTGGGTGGTGGGACTTTGGCCTGTCCTTAATTTCCTCACGTTACACAAAGATCTCAGTTCCAAGAATGGGAGTGTGTCATACTTGGAGGGGGAAGCTCAATGGCTTCCTGCAGGGCATCTTTGGATCCTGCTTTTAAAGACATTACTAGTGTGGTGTGGTGTATGCACTACCTACTCTAGTGTGGCCTACTAAACTCTCTTGAGTTGTAGAAAGGGTTGTGCTATCCCTTAACACACAACTCTAAGTTCAGTAGAACTTACTGATATTCTAAGCTTAAATTATATGTACCTTAGGTACCTTTAGTGGTTTTCAGTTGATCAATTCAATTGAGATTATCTGGTAAAACAATAGCAAGCTGGAATCCCACACGCTGCACACCAATGTGAGAAGTTGGCCTGGCATATGCTGTCCACTAATTATAGTGGGCACCTTGCACCAGTCCAAATCGACTCTTATGGTAGGTAGGTTAAAGACAACCTTATTGAAAGCTATCCTAGTGGTAGCTATGGAGAGCAGCCTTCAGGCTAAGTCTTGAAGGAATGTAAAGCAGCTTGTTTTACCAGTCTATAATCTCTTGAGTGACCAAATGAAAGAGCACCACACCAGGTATATATTCAAAATATATGTATTTATTGCTAAACACACCCCTCTAGTCTCTTTATGAGGCTAGAGTTCGAAGTACATAAGTAATAAGTTATTTAAACACAGTAATAGCACAAATACACGTTTGGGCCCTAGGGGCGTACCAAACCATATACCAATAAAGTGGTATAAGAACCACGACTGAACTAGACACTAGGCCTAGAGCCTCTAGAAGTGCTTGGACCACAAGGAACCACCCAAGGTAGTGACACAGGGGACCCACGGGGGACGCGTGCAGTGTAAATACACAACCGCGATACGCCGTTTACTTCTATGGAGAAAGTTGCGGTCAGGAAATTAAAGAAAAGGGACACTTAGAGGAGGACTAGGAACAAACCCTTTGAGATCTAGGACTTTGAAGAGTCTCTACCCACGGGAGCACCGGAGTACTCGTGTTACCTCACCCAGCGAAGCCGGGTGCATAGGTGCCGTTCGGGGTCGGGTTTCGCTGTCGATTCCTATGAAGATCTGCTGCAAAGTGCTGCTGGCGACCAGGAGGAAAGTGTCCGGGTGGATCCAAGAGTGGATCGAGGATCTGAAGTACCTGAAAGCAGAGGGGACAGAGTCTGGGTCACTAGCCAGTGACCAGGGAGGCGATGGACAGATGCCCACCGATGTCGAGTGCTTCAGATTCGATGACGGTCGTCTTGACTCTTCAGTCACGAGGTCCGGGAGGTGTTGTCGGTGACCAGGAGCAGGATTCGGGCTGTTGCTCGATGTCTGTCGAGTGCAGATGTGTCGGCGACCAGATTGGACCCAACAAGCCTTGGCAACGGCAAGTCTCGAGTAAGATGTAGATCGTCGATGATGCAGACCAGCAAGGTCTGGAGAACTCACCCAGCGAGGGTAAGTGAGGGCAGGCCTGGAGCAACCAGACTGCCAAGTAAAGAAAAGATTGGCCTTCGTTAAGGGCTACTAGCCAACGGGCTAGCGACCGCGAAGGAGCCTCATGACGCCGCACGTGGAGCTGGCTTACAGGACACTCGTGGAGTGGGGGCCAGTGATCTTCGGTGCAGGTGGTGCTGGAGGCTAGGGCTACTCGGAGCCCAAAGCACGACTTCTTGGGAGACCCAGAAGATGGTGCACTTGCAAATGTGCTCGGTGTCCAGGGGTCACGGTCTCACGTCACCCACGATAGCCACGGGCCTCAGCTTTGCTGGGGACTCAGGGTAGCCTCGGGGAAGTCTGAGAATCCACCTCTGGTGATGCGATGACTTCGGCGTCCGACGGGAGCTTCAGTGATGCGAACCGGACAGATGCTTCTTTGGTGCCTGCCAAGCAGGGGAGTCACTCCTTGACCCCAAGGGAGATTCTTCAGTCCTCTAATCGTGAGTAGAGCGTCGAAGGTCCAGGATTCTGTTTCAGAGTTTCGTCCAGGTATAATCTAAAGTCCTAGGGACTGGGTTCCTACCTTTATTCTAAAAATAGGGGATGGACTACTCTGTGGCCCCACCTATGGGTGGGTCAGGGCAGAGGGGTGGCTACACCCCTTTCCCTTTGCCAGTTCGCGCCAAAGCAGGGGCTGCAAGCCCCTGATCCGGTTTGAACTGGGGTATGCACAGGGACACCAAATTTGCCCCCAGTGCAGGACTTCAAAGCACCCGAAAGTGCTCCCGCCCAGCCCCAATACACATTGTCCTGTCTGGGGAGGTGGTCACACCTCCGTGGGACAGGAAACCTATTGTCCAGGCCTCCCCTGCCGGAGTTTCGTCCAGCAGCAGGAGGCCAGACTCGTGTCTGTGGCAGCAGCATCCATTTTGTGATGCCAGGCTCTGGAAAGAAGTTACCGGACTCGTCAGAGTTAACATGCCTTTCCCTCTAGAAGGGTGGAATGCT